>JASCZW010005665.1:0-152356 GCA_034211315.2 Aedes japonicus
AGAAGTTCTTAAAATCATCATCTTAATCATCTTGTTCCTGAATATGTAGAGGAAATTTCTTGCTTGAACTATAAGGAAGTACCCCCCATAGTTCTTCCTGTTCTCTTTGAAAAGTATCTACCTGAGTTCTCTGGAAACTCTGAACCACGAAAAAGCTCTCGGGAAAGCTAACACTTCTGGGTGGTTCCAACTAAACTCCCGGGAAGGTTCCTTTGGAGACTCCAGGGAAGCTGTTTCATGAAAGAGCTTAAGAATCCGCTTCTCCAACTTATGGGTAGGTTAGCCACTCTCTGGGTGAAATTTCTTCCTAAAATTCAGGGAAGTTTTTTCCGGCGCCTTTTCTTTCTAAACTATGAACTCCGAGAAGAAATTCTACCGAAACGTTGGGAATGTCCGCTTCCAGGAATTTCAGGGAAGGTTCCTTAAACTTTGTTGGAAGTTTTCATCAATGACTGCTGAACTCTTGGGAAATTTTCTCTCCCTGAACTGCAGGGACATTTGTTCCTAAATTCCCGAGAAATTCTAGCACAAGCTTCCGTGAAGTCCCTCTGATCTGTGGAAAGTTTCTGTTTGTTCTTTGCAGTGGTTTGTTCCCGAACTTCGAGAAAGCCGCCTTCTGGAATACGCAAATGATCTTTTCTTGGCATCGGTGACACTCCTCCTAGCACTTCCGGGAAGTTTCTTTTGGGACAACTTGGAGGTACTTTTCTGAAAATCAGAGGGAGTTCTCTCCAGAAATACTAGGGATGCATCACTCTGAGCTATATGGCAGTTTGTTCCGGATTTGTTGTGAAGTTATAGGTAGTGCTCTTCGTGGTTGAGTTTCTTCCTGAACTTCAGGGAAGTTTATTCCTAATCTTCTGCAAGGAAGTTCCAATTTGAATATCAATGAAGAACTTCAGAACCTCTGGAAAGGTCCAAAGTTCTAAGAAGTCCTTTTTCCTGCATTTGCTTCCTGATGCTCTGAGAAGTCCTCAACTGATTTTGAGGGAAGTTCCCTCCAAACTTCTGGGAATGTTTGGCCCTTGATTTTTTGGGATATTCCTAGCTTGAACTACAAAAAAGGAAGCTCCCTGAGTGCTTCTGCGAAGTTTCTGCCTGGTGTTCTGAGAAGTTCTTGTTTCAAGAATTCTCACTTTAACTGTAGTTCTATGTCTCCGTGAGTTAAGCGGCTGGGCTTGAGAGCCAATGTTGGTATCATAATGAATAAAGCTCCCAAGAAACATTAGTATCGATTAACGCTTGTTCAAAACAAATTTCGAGAAGTTGTTTAGCTTCTACAAGAAACAGCTGAACAATTTCTCTGGGTCTTGGTCAATTCGAATAATTTTGGAACAGGTTTCGTGCTGCGTTAAGTGATCATATTCATTTTTAGATTGAAACTGTTTAAATATGTTCCCGATTCGGGAAACCAAATTTAAATAGAAGCAGCTTAACTTTTTTGTAGCGATGGATTCTTCTCAAGTCACTTTTCCAGCTGCTTCATTCTCTGCAAGGCCATTAGATAGCTGTCCGGGAACCGTGGGTTGTCTGTCTTTCACAGCAACCCCGTCTCGTAGCGATCGCCGATATTTTTCGTGGTGCGTTCCAGTATTTCCCTGGCGCGTTTCTCCTCTGCCCTTTCTTGTGGTATCATCACCACTGACTCTTCTAGAGCGTGGTGGCTTTTGAGAAGCTCGTGTAGGTCATCATTGGTGATCTGTTGATGGTAGCCGAGATAGGTGCGGACAGAAATCGACTCCATTGGTGTTCCTACCTTTGCCTCCAGTGGGGCGAACGAATGAATGTTGTTCGCTCCGATTAGTAGCTGAGGTTGTCCGTCATAGGACTCGATCGGCAACCTTTTCATATGATCATATTGAGCAGCAAGTTCCTCGTGACCCAGCTTCTGACGCGGCAACATCAGCTTTGCAACCGTGTGCAGCAATACCTTATCGCCGGCAGCCGGACTTGGACCCGATGCCCACACACTCATTCTCCGGGACTCTTCTCTCGCGAGACATTACCTGTCCATTTGATGGTCAACCGTTCTCGTATTCCGACCGCACCCAGGTGAACTGCGAGGTTTTCTCCACGAACGTGACCGAAGCACCGTCATCCAGGAACGCCAACACCGTCGCTGATTTTCCTCCGCAGTGTAGCTGGACTGGAACAATCCGGAACATTACTGTACAGTTTGTCCGTATGTGCGCATTCAACCAACCCGCGTGTCCCACCGGATGCATCAGTGGATTGTGGAACTTTCTGCATTCACCAACGTTGCAGCGGATTTTGAATATGCACTGCCCTCCGTGTTCGTTGAGGCAGATGTAACACAGTTTTTCTCGGTTCACCTACTTCAGTCTCTTCGCATACCGCAGTTTCTTGAAATCCGCGCAGTGTCGCAGTCGATGATCACTAGCTCGGCATTGTTTGCAAGGTTTTAGTCTCCTTTTCTCACTTGAGTTGACCACCGAATTGCTGCCTTTGCCGTGGTAGTACAGCGCGCCTTTCTCTCTCGGTTTGATCTTCCCAGCCGAGAAAACTCTCTGCAATTGATGCGCCGGTTGGACTTCAACATCTACGTTGGCTGCACAAGCATCATCAACTATGTCCATGAGGAAGTTCGTCAGCGTTCGCAGCGCTGTCAGAACCCATTCACGTTTCTCACGATCCGGAAGCTTAGTGACCAGCGACTTGATGAGCAGCGGATTGACGAGGTGTTGTCGTAGATCAGCAGCCTCCATGTGTCCGCAAAGTTGTTCCGCCGTGTTTCCGAATGGAACAAAACTCCGGAAGTGGTCTGGTTTAGCTAGCTCCAGCCGATTCACCTTGTCCAGCAGACTTACTAGCAGCTGCTCCGGGCGGCCGTAATGTTGTTCGAGCTTTTCGATGACCCTCAGGATCGATGTTGAAAGAAGTAATTGGCCGGACAAAGAACAAAGGCCATTGCGTTGGCTTGCCAGAGAAATTGGGAAGTTTGTAGGTCAACCCCTTTCTTGCAGCCAACTGGGCCTTTGTCGGTCCGACCTGCTGGTGCTCTAGTCTGTCTTGGCTCACATTTTCTACCATCTTCCTGCTCGTCTGCAAGGCGCCCGCTTTAGCCCTTTGCTAGACTGCGTCGGTAACGCACTGGTTTGGCCAATCCACTTCATCGGACTCGCTACAAATGGATATAGTTTTAGCTTAGGAAGCTCGGTCCCAAGCTTAATAATTCGCCCGTTATAGCGTAACTCCCCAACACACCCTTAAACATTCTGTCAAAATGACACAGCGATTCCAAGCAAAACAAATCGTTTAGTACCGAATAGTGCAAGAATGAAAAGCTAAGTGCAAGCCGCAAGGTGTACTTCGAACAGGACAACAGTGAACCAATTTCAAACCGCTAGTTTCACATTGATTGTTGATGTTAGTGATCGAGATCACCTAAAAATGTCCTATTTCGGCAATCTGGAATCATCCAGCGATGTGACAGTGGAAATTATTCCTTTGTCGTCTGGTGTCCAGCTCTTTACTATTTCTGTCGATATTGACATTCTTGATGATGTTGTTTTCCCCTCTTCTTTCTCGATGCAGGATGGGCCACGTAAAACTCAAATTCACTAAAAGGAAGGTCGTTCTTCTATGTTTACTTTTTGCTTCTCATTTCTGAGTTTGTGTGCGTGTGTTTGTTCGATGAGGCAACGAAGAAGATAGTGCAAACCCATCTATTTACTACACCGAGTTTATTAAGTTTTGTGCCATACGGACAAGTAACAATAAAATTTTCTTTGAACATTTTCATCAAATTTTAAATACCAGAACCAAACCAATGCAGTTCTAATTCTGATAAAATCAGAGCTGTTATAAGTGAGCTTGCCAAAAAAAAAGTGATATGAAGATGATAGCAAAAAGATTGTACTCGAAAAAAATGCAACACTTTTATTTAAGTATAACTTTAAGTTGCATGGATGAGAATTATTGAAATTTTGAGTAAAACTAAAACTAACACTAAACTAACAAAGCGTAACACTTACAAGTACAAAACTTCGTCACAATTGGTTAAGTTGGTTATTCCGTCACGACGTGATGAAAACGCCTTTCTATTTTGCCGCTGGAGCTCATCGTTTCTTGGCTTCAAATCATAAGGGGCCCAAGTTCCTTGCTTCTGAATCATTCCCAACGCATGCAATATCTTGGAAATAGCTTGACGGGTAACTCCTAATGCTCCAACTTCATGGACACAAGTAAAAGTTATCTTCATACCTAAAGTAGGAAAGCGAGACAAGGCGCATCCTAAATCATACAGACCCATTAGTCTTTCATCAGTCCTATTAAAGACTATGGAAAAAGTTTTGAATGATTATATCAATTCAAATTACATGAACAAGCATCCACTATCTGAGTTCCAGTTTGCTTACCAGTCTGGTAAGTCAAAAGTTACGGCACTGCATAGTGTGGTTTCAAAAGTAGAAAAAGCTCTATCGGTAAAAGAAATAGCACTTTGTTCTTTCTTAGATATTGAAGGAGCTTTCGACAACGCTTCCTATTCATCTATGGCTCGTGCCATGAAGAAAAGGAACTTTGACATGAACATAATTAACTGGGTTCATACCATGCTTGCAAAAAGAGAAATCACTTCAGAGCTGGGAAGTTCGTCTATTACAATACGGGCAACGAAAGGTTGTCCCCAAGGAGGAGTCCTCTCACCACTTATGTGGTCATTAGTTGTAGACGAGCTTCTAAGAAGCTTAGAGGAAAAAGATTTCGAGGTTGTAGGTTTTGCAGACGATATAGTCATTATAGTGAGGGGAAAATTTGACATCATCATTTCAGAAAGAATGCAATGGGCCCTAAAATTTACCCAGTCTTGGTGTATCAAGGAGGGCCTTAGCATTAATCCAACAAAAGTAGTAATTGTACCTTTCACTAGGAAAAGGAAGTTTAGTCTAAAAGCGTTTCAGCTAGGAGGATTAAAGATCCATCTTAGTGAACAGGTTAAATACTTAGGAGTGATACTGGATGCCAAACTGAACTGGAATGCTCACCTTGAGTGTGTGATCGGTAAGGCAACCAGTGCTTTCTGGATTTGCTCAAAAACATTTGGCAGAAAATGGGGTCTAAGACCAAAAATGATAATGTGGATTTATACATCCATAATACGTCCTAAAATATCGTATGCTTCTCTTGTGTGGTGGCCAAAAACAAAAGAGGCTACTGCACAGAAAAAGCTTGCAAAACTTCAACGGCTAGTATCCATTGCTATAACGGGAGCGATGCACAGCACTCCATCAAAGGCGTTGAATGCAATGCTAAATCTGCTGCCTTTGCACGAATACGTGCAACTAGAAGCGGAAAAGAGTATGCTTAGACTTAAACGGTTGAAAACTTTCATGTCTGGTGATTTAGTCGGTCACCTGAGCATTTCACAAAGCTTTCAAAATGGGCCAGTGATGTACATGAATGCAGACTGGATGAAACCTGTGGAAAACCATGACATTCCTTACAACATATGTGAAACGTCACGTATAGATTGGGAAGTTGGAGGTCCCACTGTTCGTCATGGCTCCATAAAATTC
Organism: Aedes japonicus; assembly: GCA_034211315.2. Classification (NCBI taxonomy): domain Eukaryota; kingdom Metazoa; phylum Arthropoda; class Insecta; order Diptera; family Culicidae; genus Aedes; species Aedes japonicus. The sequence goes on from JASCZW010005665.1 coordinate 5,538, forward strand.
TTCACAGATGGCTCAAAAATTGGAACAAAAACAGGAGCAGGAATCTTCGGCCCTGGGGTAGAAATCTCAGTGGCGATGGGAAACTATCAACGGTTTTCCAAACGGAGATCTTTGCTATGATAAAATGTGTTAACGTTTGTCTGAAGAGAAAATATAGATATGCAAATATTTGTATTTTTACAGACAGCCAAGCGGCACTCAAAGCGTTAAGTAATTATAAATGTACATCCAAACTTGTCTGGGAATGCATTCTTTCATTGCGAAAGGTGTGCCAAGAGAACTCGGTAAATTTATTCTGGGTTCCGGGACACTGTGGCATTGAAGGTAATGAAAGGGCAGACGAGCTTGCTAAACAAGGTTCAAATGCACAGTTTATTGGCCCAGAACCATTCTGCGGTATATCATACTGAGCCATAAAAATGGAATTAAAATCTTGGGAAGAGAAAAGGGTGATGACCAGTTGGTTGGTCACCACAAAGTGTTCTCAAGCGAAAAGGTTTATAATTCCAAATGTTGCAATTAGTAAAAAGCTTCTGGAGCTCAATAAGAGAGTTCTTTGTACCTATACTGGCCTAGTAACCGGACATTGCCCGAGTAGATATCATTTGAAAAACATTGGCCAGGTTCAGAATGATATCTGTCGTTTCTGTAACATGGAACGTGAAACCTCGGAACATCTGCTTTGCAGTTGTGATGCTGTGTACAAGAGCAGACTTAAATTTCTGTACAGTGGCTATATGCAACCTGAAGAAATTTGGACTGCAATTCCTGGGAAGGTGGTGGGTTTTATAAACTCAATTTTGCCTGACTGGGAGACGCGTCTTAGGCTGGTCACTTGACAAATGGTGATCTAGCTTTAAGATGCGAATTAGTATAGTAAACAGGGGTATATCACAAAAGTTCAACTCAGTGGACGCTGTGATTCTACGCCCCAACAAAAAAAAAAAAAAAAAAAAAAAAAACTCCTAATGCTGAAGCCAGCTCTGCTTGCGTTTGGCACGACTCCTCATTGAGCAATGTCTCCAATTCAGCGTCTTCGAAGGTTTTTGGCCTTCTTTCACGTGGACGGTCGTCAACATCAAAATTACCGTCTTTAAATGACAGTTTTAATCATGGCATGTTGTTTCGCTAAGAACAGCATCTCTGTACACTCTTTGGAGCTTTGCCACTTTTTCCTTTGATGGAAGAAGAATACCGACACTTCCCGCAAATGACTATTGTTTGGCACAAAACTAGACATTTTGCATTAAAGCAAAAACAAAATCCTAATTTGTCAAAGCGAATTCCTTACCATATGTCTAATCTAAGTTCAAAGGATAGGTCAAAACGAATCAGCTATTACTAAGGCCTGTACTCGAAAAAAACTCACCATACAAAAGTGTTCACCAAAAATTTATTTTTAGTCGGATTTTCTTGAAACTTCCAGGGAATAAACAAATACATATCCTAAACACCTTGGACTATTTTCGACCTTCGTTATGGACCAAAATCTTCATCATCATCATCATCATGGCCCAAAATCTTTCCATCGGACGAATCTCTGATGAATTTACGGGGTTGGCGGTTTTGGTACTAAAACAACGTTATTGTCTCTGTACCAATCCAACGTCGATCGCGTGTAATGGCATGATGTCAGGTCCAGCCAAAATAACTTCTCGCCTCCATGGGACCGCAGGAAGGGCAACATTAGCTTCTGGAGGCACTCGGTTCGGTAAATTTCACTGTTGATGGTACCCGTGGTGATGTACGGTTTACGCAGTTTTCCGAAGTGGCATATGGCCATTCAGAGCAAGTATTTTTTGACGAATTTGGCCACTTTCTTCTTCCTTATGTCTTCCGGAACATCAAATCGTTATTTGGCAACGTAGAACTCCAGCCCCGGTATCTGCTTTGCGTCTGCCTTTATGTAGGTTTCGTCATTCATAACCACACACATCGGTTTAGTTAACCACTCTCGATACAGCTTCCTTGCGCGGGATTCGGCAGCCGTGTTTTGTTGATCACACCGGTTCGGTGCCTTGCGGACCTTTAATACACGAAGCCCAGCTCTTTTCATGGTTTGCTGAACGAACCAGGCGGAACACTTTGCCTTCAGAGCCGCGTCGCGAATCGAAAGGTTCAGATTACACTTGAAATAATCCAACACCTTCCGGGCCAGCTGTCTTCAATTTTCTTCCACTTCCAGCTGGCCACTCGGTCGTCTGGGACTCCTTAAACGATTTCACTACCGAGACACAGTTGTATGGGTGATTCTCAGGTGTCTTCTGATCCATCTCATGGTCGCAGTCGGATTTTCCATGACGGCGCGTCAAATTCTCCGGCGATTTTCTTCTTGTTTTGATGACAACCCAATAACCACTGAACGGGTTGTTATGAAATTTTGCACAAGTAAACAATTCACTCCTGGTTATTCTAAAAATTTTATCAATTTTTACTCACGTACAAAAGAGTGCATTTTTTTCGAGTACAGGCCATACTAAAGCCATCTACTGACAAGCAGCGAGAACTTGGTTTTGCGCCTAATACGATTAATGGATTTAGTGAAATTAGAGTCCCTAGAAGCATTTCGCGCCTTCTGACAATTTTAGGCTTCTATTGATGTCCAAGCTCATCGGTCTAGCACCAACCGGGGGAGACTTGGTCCTATACGCAATGATTTCATTATCTACAATCCGCTCAACCAATCGCAATGTTTTGTGATATAGTGGACGGATTATTATAACTTTAAGTAACTCAATGCAGACTTCTTCCAAATTTAGCAGATCGACACGCAATTGGTTGAAGCCCACCTGGTACCTCATAGCAAGATGCTTAGAAGCGGACCGGAAGATTCGATGAACTCAACCCCCCCTTTAGTTCACCTAAGGTTTTACGAAAATTGTGAAGAGAAATTGAAGCGTTATTTGGATGTTTGTATAAGGACCTCCCACTTTTGACCAGTTTTGCTCACCTTCTGAAAGAGATAAACAATACCGATGGTTTGATGCAAAAAAACTATAAAATTCAAAAGCAAAGCAAAATACCGTCACCAGTAAACATACCGCTTTTGACTATAAGGACTCCCGATTCCTGCTGAATTTTCTCTAGTCTTTCACTCTTCACGAAAACAATAATTTACATTTAATCTCGCCTCTTAGAAAGTTTACTTTTAAACTCTATAGCTCACTGTGTAGAAAACCATCAAACCAGCATAAAATATCACTTCTCTCCCTTGTTGACAAAGTGTGAAACCCCTTCGTTAAGCCCGGTTGCACTTTTGAGTGTGTAAAAGTCAACAAAGGTCAATCTTGGCGACGTCGTCGTCATCGTCGCCCGTATCCCAACGATAAAAAAGGCTCTGTAATGGATCCAGGTTGGAAAATGCCTCCTCAAGTAACCCGTTATGAATATTAAAACACACTTGAATAAATTATTTCAGTTCTCTCTCCCTGGCTCAACTCCATCCCGTGGCACGTAATGTTCGGATTCACCTGTTGTAAAGTTCCATTTTGCAAAACGGCATCCCCACAGATGGGACAGAGGTGACACGGCCGAAAGGATGGGAGTGGATACTCCACTTGTGCCTCCGAATCGAGATACTCATTTTTGGCTGTGAGTGTGTTTGTATGAACGGCTGGGAAAAGTTTGTCTATCAACAAAATCATACCTAAAAACCCGAATCCAACGAGTCCCCAAGTCTAACTTTTACGTGGTTGGTTTTGGTGGGTTTTCCCGACGCTGTAAAAAGACAAGTTGCTTCAGCAGGACCTTTGAACTCAAACAACTCTAACGTAGCGTGAGTTAGTTCGCCGTGTTGGCAGCCATTTCAGATAAACCATCAAAGTGAAGCGGAGTCCCGAAAATAGTACGACTTTCCAATCCCCTCAATCAGACGGCTAAAGTTGCGGAAGTAAAGGAAAAAACAATGTTACTCATGGCGCCAAAAAGAAATGTCCAAGTTTCTGCCAGTCCAAGCAAAAAATGTCGAATAAATTTTATTCGAGTTGGGCTAATTTTTCGTTTTATCCTACCAAACGGAATGAAGAGCAACTTTTCACCTCAAACCGGTTTTTCCTCCGAAGCTGAGGGGGAAGAAAAAACTCCCCGCTTTGGAATCCGGTGGATTGGCGAGGACCCACGGCACCCAGTCGTCCGGAGCCGCCAGGGTATGGTTTGAAATGAAAATGTAATGAGCATATAACAAGGTCGAGCGCTGGAAGTCTAAGCGCGAGCAGGTTGCTAGTTTGGTTGGAGAAGGCAGTCACGGAAAAAATCAATATTCCGAGTTGTTGGCTTTTCCGTGGCAGAGGATCCGGGGAACGGAGAGTTTGGGAGAAGGAATAGAATAAACAACTAACAAATAAGAGATTGAATTCAAACTTTTCGGTTAGTGTTTTGAAGGTTAGATTTTCGGAGGAATGAAAATGTGTTTAATAGATCTTCAATAGATTTTTTACTATTGTGTACGATTGGGAATGCAGTGCAAATAATCTGAAGTAATGGTCTGACCAAACAAACGAAGTGGCAAATGAAAATAACACAATATATTAAGAACAACATTCCATTGTTTCTTAATCTACTTATCTTAAGTTAAAACCTTGTTAACTGAGGGGAAAGAATCATCCATTTTTAAACAAAACCAAAATTATAGCTTGCTTTTTCCAAGCATTAATATTTTGTGATTCTCTGTAATAGAATTTGTAGAGTTCCGTCTACCTATTTTCCACCAGCTACTACCAGATGCCATGCCCAAGCAACCAAAAGTTCCGATAAAAGGGTGTTTTTAGGCTTAAAAAGCAAATCAAAGGATAACGATGAGAATTTTATTCAGCCTACATTTTAAGTAATAAACCGAACTTTCTAGTTCGCATTCAATGTTTAAGCTTCTAGCAGCATTCTTATCATCTTCTAAAGGAAACTTTTAAGTTCACGAAAGGTTCGTCCAAGAGGTTGTAGAGAATGCTATTCAGCTCAAAATAGTTTTCGTTTTATAATGTTTGTTTTGCATTTAGTTGACAACGATGTTGAGTGTGTTCTGGTCTTCTCTCCATTTGCACTGCAGATCTGACAACATAAAACTGACTGTTGTAGGCTTCTCCATAAGCCCCTTAAGTGCTGCTCGATTCCTGAGCCATTATGCTTTACACAATCGACCCCAGTAGTTCCCGGCCGTGAATCTATGTTAACGAAAAATTCCCCGACAGTGGAAATTCTTCCGGTACCGGACCACGGTGAGCTTTTCAGCTCTTATCTACACAGAAAAAAATAACAAGCACGTTAACATATTTTCCCTCGTTTGATTCCAAGTCAAAGGAGGCGAAACAAGGTAGTTGTTTACAATATTTCAGGTGCCATACAACATTGCAATCTTTCATACAACAGGCTTGATTCAGGCGTTATTTGGCTTAAATTTACATGAATATCCCATTATTTTCTGCTAAATCTAGCGTTCTCTTTATATGGGAATAGTGACAATGAACAGTGGTCCAAATGGCGAATTTTGCTGGAATGACACAGGTTCAGCCGAAGTTATAAATTTTGGAGCAAAATTAACTTCCACAAAGATGTTTTTAAACATAAATCGCTTCTTTTGGTGGGAATGAAAACTAAGGTGGTCCTTATTTTCAGAGAAATAGAAAATCTAACTGTTTTATTTGCAGAAATAAAGGCATACATTATTCCAAAAAGTTGTAGAAAAAATAATTTCAAGCAACTTTGATGGCATATTTTTTTCTGTAACTTTTGATATGACTAAATAAAAGCACTTTTTCCTGCGTAGCTTAGGGTGTCCCTTCAAAAATCAGTTAATTTACTGTTACTATTTTATTTTAAAAATTTCGGCAAAAATGTCTTCCCATAGATTCTAGAATAAAAAATTGTCTCTATCGTATGTCAAACAAAAGTTATTATGGTTTTTGCAAACAAAATAGGCCTTTTTTCAAATGTTGGTTTTTCTTGTTGGGGCAAACTAAAAAAAACATACTTCTTTACAGAGAAAAATACAGAAAGTATTTTTATTGCTGCATCTTATGTCTAAAAACTGGAGATAAAACTGGAAATTTCCAAATTCAAAGCCTTGATGACTGAGGGGAAAGATTCATCCGATAACATTATCCATTGTTAACCATCCTTAGACGTTTGGGTCAATTCTGACACATGTCGCAACTTCAATGTACGCTAACTTTATTTTTTTTAAACGAACCGGGCTGAAATTTTCTGACTTTTAAAACATAACTGAATATTTCATTTTTGCATGAGAATACTTTTAATTTTTCAGTTCAGTTTAAGGTGGATGTTCAAAAGAAGTGACGCATAAGACATTAGGGTCTATATCAACCCGGATTTCAACCATTCGTAGAATTTCGAAATTTCAACTTAAAGTCAATGTTTTCACACAACTTGAAAGAATTTCGTTTCACAAATGCATTGAAATTATAAAAACAACTTACAGCAACATTGTCCTCCGGGAATCTGCTACAAAGATAAGGAAGTTTTAGTTTGGGTGTATTAACAGAAATGGACATAAACCATTCCAGACTCATTGTAGAGATATGGCGTTTTCACCAATGTTTCTCAGTGCGTAACGAATCGTATATTGATATTATCAGATAAGTTTTAAATTGCACCCCAAAGATGGCACTGCAGTCTGTCTGTGCCAAATGAGGCTCTAGAGAATTGTCGTCTTGAGCAAAGTTGTTGAGAATGTAAAATGAAGGCATTTGAAACAATCACATTAGTGCCAGATCGTATCACAGAGATGGCGCTGCAGCCCTTTCTTTGCCAAATGAAGCTCTAGAAAGATGGTAGCTTGGATAAAGTTTTTCAGTGTCGTCTTTTTAGTTCCTAATTTTGCCGCAGAGGTTGCACTGCAGTCAATGTTTGTCAAATGAAATTCAAGAGAGTAGTCGTCTTCGGAAAAGTCTCTCAGAAAGTAATTTGACGTTTTCTGACATTACCAGATTAATTTCAGAGCTTGCCGCAGATATGGCGCTGCTGTATATCTTTGCTAAATAAAGCTACACACTACAAAAATCTCGTCTGTCAAGTGTCCTTTAGCGCATAAGAATGTGTTGAAAGAGATGAGAAAATAAATTCAACCGAACACATTTTGTCGAGTCTTTTGTCGAATTGTGTATGTGTCAGTTTCAGGAGACATAATTTTACACGAAATCTTTCTTTACGTTCCCCGACTTTACGTTCCCGGACTATTTACAAACATGGATTAGGTATCGTGTAAAATTCATAATTTCTAAGTGTGTATAGAGAGATTTCCTCCCCCTTGCCTACCCTGCATTGGGTAGTATGATAAAGGGTTATGTGCCAGATTTGGATACTACCGTTCAAATTCCTTCCGCTCGTTTTCAAACTTGTATCTTTCAATGTCAAAGCCTACCGTTGCGCTATACGGAACTATCAATATACTTTCTCTTCATGTCTATTCGTTCTACCAATAAATTAACGTCCACTTCGCATGGAGATGAGAAATTATCTGCTTCTGACAAACTTCATTATAGAGAGTTACCGTCTTCGCCAAAGGATGTACTTTATAAACAGAACGAACTGCTTAGCTATTCTTTACACACATGATACACCAGAATTTTTGAAAACTGAAGCGCCACAGAAAAAGGGAATGAGTTAAACAGATTACAAGTTTACATAATTAAGTTCAAAATTTAAGTTCGCACGCACCCTGTATACCTTTACTTCGAATGAAAACTACACTTCATATTAACAAGTCATACTGGTAACGTTAGAAGCTGTAGTGATTATCGCCTAGAAGTTTACGCAAACTGTTTGCAAGTCGCTGAGGGCACTTTACTTCCTAAGATATTGTACGCTATCTTTTTTTCTTTAGTTTTAAGACTCGTAATATATTACGGAATTCTTCATTTTTGCATAAGATTTTTTTTAATCAGTTTAAGGTGGTTGTACATAAAAAGTGACATATAAGGACATAAGGATCAATGTTGACTCGGATTTCAACCCTTCGTAGAATTTAGAAATTTTAAATTAGAGCCAATATTTATGCACCATTTGAGAGGTTCTGGTCTCAAAAATGTATTGAAGTTAAGAAAAAACAGGTTCTGATAACATTGTCACCCGGGAATCTGCTACAATGGGGAGGAAGTTTTAGTTTGACTGTGTTAACAGAAATGTACGTAAAACAGGATTGACGTCCTCAGTAAAGTTTCTCAGCGCGTAACGAATCGTCTCTTGATATTATTATTTTATTACTTTCAAATCGTGCTGCAGAGATGGCACTGCAGCCTTTATTTGTCAACTGGAGCTCTAGAGAGTTGTCGTATTGGGCAAAGTTGTTTGGAATATAAGCTAAAATCACTTGACATTATCAGATTAGTTCTAGATTTTGCCGCAGAGATGGCGCTGCAATCTATTTTTGTCAAAAGTTTCTCAGTATATTATTTGTCATCCTTTGAGATTATCAGATTAGTTCCAGATCTTGCTCCAAAAAAGATTCAAAACCTAGAAATGAATTTTAACAAGGAATGAAAATGTACGTAACAAATGGCATAATGTTGATTTTTGCGATTGTTAAAAGTATTGAAGACAACATATGATTCTTTTGACTCTAACACAAATGAAGGGTCCTTCAGAGCTTCAAAACAAAATCCACGGTTTGAAAATAGATTAAGGATCCTTCCTTAAAAATGTAATGTTAATTGCCGACTTGGTTCAAAAGTAACTGCTATTGAACAAACCTTTATGCGGCTCTCTGAACTGTATGCACTTGGTGTCGCGTGCATAGGACCATCTCTAACAGTGTGCAGGAGAACGGTGTGTCCCGGCGAAAGATAAACCACGAGCTCGTCCAACTCTATGGCGACATTTAGAGCCATGAGCAGAGTACATGAAACAATTAAACAATACCAAATGAGTAAACAACTCAAATCGACCCGGATCAGACTTAAATCGGACTTGGAGAAACTTCCTGCACGTATATTTCAAGCTACTTTCCTGATATATAGACTAATCCAAAATATATAAATACACTTTTTTCCTAAATAAAAAAGACTATGTATCAACAGTGGTTCTTGAATACTTTATTCTCAAACATAGTAAATAACAATGTACTCTTTCCATTTTCATTTCAATTTGCATGATATTTCATAAGCTAAGCAAGATCTCTAACTTTGCCCTTAACACAACTCATAAATTTCTGCACATTGCTTTCTCTTACCATTTTCATCACTTTTAGCCAATCTTTCATACACTGATAGGCAAAATAAAGTGCCCACCTTATCGTTTTTTCAATTTCTCCCATTTACTTGGTGCAAATTAAAGTAAACACACTGTATTTTTATTTTAATCTTATATATTATATTCTTTTTAAGTTTCACTTATGGAATACTGCAAAAAAAAGGAGTATTACTTAAAGAAAAAAAAAATCAATTTGTGTTGAAAAAAAAACAGTGACAAAATAAAGTGCCCACTTCATTTAGGCTACAGAAAACATAAATTGAAGTAAAATAAAAGCATTTAAAAAATTGATATGTCTCCCTTTGGACATGCTCTCGACCAGGTTCCTTAGGTGCTGTGGATCTAACTCTTCCCAGGCGCGCTCCAGGGCTTCAAAATAGTTATTTTTATGTGTAACACCAGTTTTGTCAACCCTGGCATCGAGAATCGCCCACAAATTTTCGATGGGATTGAGGTCCGGGCTTTGTGGACGCCATTCCAGCGGTTTGATCCGACATGACCGGAAGAAAGACTTGGTCTTCTTGGCAGTATGCTTCGGGTCGTTGTCCTGCTGGCATACGAACTTCTCTTCAAGGCCCGTCTGGATGAGCGAAACCTCCAGATTTTCTCGCAGGATGTTGATGTAAGAATCTGCCGTCATTATCCCGTCGATTTTCACAATGCTTCCCACTCCACCTCACGAAAAACACCCCCAGACCATCACATTTCCTCCTCCATGCTTCATCGTGCCTTGGATGTGGCGCTCCTGAAGCTCCTCTCCCGATCTGCACCAAACACGAACCCGTCGCTTTCGGTTAAACAGCTCGAATTTTGATTCGTCCGTCCAGAGAACCGTTTTCCAGAACTCTAGGGGCTTACCAGCATGCTCCTGAGCAAACTTAAGCCGTTTGGCTTTGTTTGCCTTGCTGATAAATGGGCGCTTCCGGGCAAGTTTCCTATTCAACCCCTGTGCTACGAGACGGCGACGAACAGTTCGACCGGAAACTGATAACTGAAGGGTTTCCTGGATCTCGCGGACAGTTACCTTCGGATTCTTCTTGACTTCGCGCATGATCTTGGTGCCCGTTCTCGCATCCGTTTTCCGCTTCCTGCCTCTGCCAGGGCGATCCACCACTGATCCAAACGTTTTAAGCTTCAGAAGAATTTTGCCAACCACTGCCTTACTGATACTGTACTTCTTAGCGACATCCCGGTGCGATTCACCGTTTTTCACATCACGAACGACCAATTTTCGGATACACAAGAGAATTGCTTTCGAAAGCACTGCGTTCTCCATTTTTTTCAATTGAATCAAATGCGATCACGTATACAAATGCACCAGGTTGAGCCGTTTGCTTCAAAGCATGTCAAAATATCAAAACATAAACAATCAAGGGGTCTTCCAATGAAAACTTATCGAAAACATATTGATATTTGAAGTGGGCACTTTTTTTGTCACTGTTTGTTTTTCAACACAAATTGTTTTGTTTTTCTTTAAGTAAAACTCCTTTTTTTTCAGTATTCCATAAGTTAAACTTAAAAAGAATATAAAAAATAAAATAAGAAAAAAAACTACACTGTGTGTCCTTCTTCTTTTCATAGAACCTAACATGGAAATCAACACTGAATATGCCATCGAGCAGGTTTTGAAGAACCATCTGCTTCCTCATGCTTGAAAGCTGTATGGGAAATACACCATATTGTTTCCAACAGGACTAAGCTCCAGCTCACAATGCAAAGAAGACACAAGCGTGGTGCGCAGAAAATTGGCCCAATTTCTTCATAAGCGAAAAATGGCCTGCATTTTCACCGGATCTCAACCCACTTAACTATTTTTTTGGAGTTATAAGCTTCAACATATATGCCCTACTTTAGATCGATTCAAGAAACATTTGGTTGATATTTGGGACAGAATACCTCAGGAAATCATGCGTCTCAGCTGCGATGGGTTTACAAAGCGTTTGCGCTAAGTTATCAAGGAAAAAAGGCGAGAGATTCGAATTGAATGAATATGGTTTCGTTCTATAACATGTATCTTTCAAATGAAAAATAAATGCTATGATTTGGTTGATTTGTTATGCTGCAATCCCATTTTGTTTTAGTGACACCTATTGTGAGACACCCTGTAAATAAACACACTGGCCTATGAAAATGACAAGTTAATACAGTCAGCAGGTTTTGTTGAAATTAGTTGCAATGCTCAATGCCTAATAATACTACACGATTAATACAACGAATGCAAACAAAAAATTGAAAATATTATTTCAAACTTTGTTAAACTTTGTTTAGTAAAATTATTGTTCCGATATGATTTGTGTATGAAACAGTTTTGATATATAGTATGTTTGCTTAGTTCCTAAGCGATTGACATTCACAATTTCATTAAAAGCTGCATGGTTTTGATCCACCTAATGGTGCCCATCACGCCCTCAACACCCCCAAATCGGAATATCAACCTTTAACAAGGACACTCTCACATAATTACGTAACATTTCCCATTCTGGCGAGGCAGGGCGAGGTTTGCGAGTCTCGCTTACAATGGAACTCGCACGAGACTCATTCAACTTTCATTAAAACACAATTACAAGCCCATAGTTGTTGCTTGTTTCGTAATACGGCTGAAAGTTGAAACCACCAAGCGAGGGAAAGAGAGATAAAAAAAAAACGTCTGGATGTGTCGGTTGTGTCGGCACCCCGGGACGAGAACACCGAACAGGAAGAGTTTGTAAACTATTTTCAAACAAATTACCGTGTTTGTTTTACTTCGCCATTAACGGTCGATTCCTGCTGTTTGTTTTATAATCATGAAGTCAGTTTCAGTTGAGTTTGGTGAAATGAGTAGTTACTTTCGGGGCTTCGCGTTTGCAAGAGCTTGTCAAATGTTGGAAGATTCGTAATCTTGCTGAAGAGTCGTATCGAAATCCTAAATTTCCCATTCCCGAAAGAAGTGCAAAACTAGGTTCACATGTCAGTCCGTAATTATGAAAAGGGGAAAAGTTTTCCTTGCTCCAAGCATGGTGAAAGGGTATCCCGTGAACTTTTCTTTCTACCAGAAACGTGCGTCGGTTTAGCAGCGCCATCCAACGTGGGTGACGTGTCTAATTGTGCACTGTCTTCTACTGCTGCTGATTCACACCTTCCTTCTCTGTCGGTTCCACAGCCTACTGCCGGGAAGGAGGAGAGGGCGACACACTTTGTGGTCGTCCGGATCTCCCCTTTGTGGAATTAGAAGAAAAGCATTTGCATGTCAGGTGTCGAGTTTTGTCTCGGGTATGGAAAGGAACGGCTCGGGATAAAAGAAGACATTTCCACGGAGTCTTGTCGGTATGCGATGATGGTGGCAGGAACGTGATTTCGGTAGGAAAGAATTGAGATGGGACGACTTTCAGCATATGAGTGAGGGACAAGGTTCGCAGGACCCAGGGAAGGTGTAATTGAACCAAAAGTCATTAGACGATGTCTGCTGGAAAGAAAGTGCTACGGAATGCTTGGAATTGAAAGAACTTTGTCGGATCATTTCCGAATTGTGATTAGAAACGTTTGGGAAACTTTTAATGGGACGATTGTTGGGCCGAACGGTGGGAGCTGGTAGGAATGAAATTTCTGCCAACACGTTTTCTCGAAGAAGATAATGCATAATAAATGGTAAACCAGTCGTTCGGCATCAATCATTCCATACTTGTTTACATGAACGTCCAAAAATAGATCCTAACAAATCCATATTGGTGACCATTACTCGATTGCTTTCTCTGCATATCAAGCGTTATAGCTCTTGAAAGCCATTTGTACGTAAAAAATATCACAATTTTCCCCCGGAAGGATTCAAAAACCCTATCTGGAACGTGCCCACAGCACGTGGCACAGCATCCGTTCGGGCTTCTGTGCAACGACCATGCGTGTTACGTTCTTCCAACTTCCCCCCGTTAAAAGCATCCCGTGCAGATTTCCACGCTCGTCGCATTATCGGCACGTCCGAAGCATAGATCTATGTGCAGCATCGAACCGAATGGACTCGCCAGCTGGTTTCCCGTGAGAGCACAGAATAGTCTAATGCACAACTGCTGAACATTCGAACAATGCGAAGGCGAAGGCTCTTATCGATGCCATGCGGGCCGCTCTTCAACACAACCGGTGGACCATGATTGACCCCTTTCGCAGAATGCATTACAGGAACATAAGTACATGCCAACAACGGGACGTTCTCGTCAACAACAACAACAACAACAACAACAACGGACGGTGCATGCCGAAGCACCACGAAAATGTGCGGTCAAATTTTAGGTTGCTTTACGTTCCTCTGCTGACCACGGAGTCTAGGGAGGAGTAGCCACTCAGCTTGCGTAGTCGATGGATGGCACTTTTGAGGTTATGTGCGAATGCATTTCCCATCACTCCCCCGCGTGCCAGGTTTGCTTCCTGGCCAGAGCGGAGCAATGAGGGATCTGGTCAGATTGAATGATTTTATCGGGACCGCTTATTATTTTAGTACCTTGTTACTACAATGACCTGCAGCAGCCTATCCTAGCCACGGTAGCAAGAATAACACGGAACATGGGAAGCCCGTATTCGCTCTGAACCGTGAAGCAGGGTAACAGCTTTTGGACAAACGGGTCGAATGGGATGAGGTTGTTTTCGATTTCAGGGGAGATGAGTTTTTTGTGACTCTGTTTGTGTGTGTGTGTGTGGGGGGGGGGGGGGGGGGTGTTTGATTATTCCGGCTTGTTTCAGTTGTTAACAGTAGAGATAATGCCTGCCAGAATTTGACAGAAAGGACTAATTGATTTCTGAAACAGAAACGAAAATAAAAGACTATTAATTGATTCTGTGTAGCCGGAGGAAGTTTCACCATATCGATATGCAACCAACAATAGCACAAAAGTCGAAACCACATTTTTACCAGATTAATAAATTGACTGATATGTAAGCCTTGTAAATATCATTGTGAAAGCAGAGTTTCAATCCAAAGCCCAGAGGGTGGGTGTCAAATACAATTCAACTCAGTTTGAAGTGCTCGGAAAAGTCAAATATTCTTACATGTGTTTCCTTGTGTGTGCTGAATATGTTTAAAAGATTAACTGGCAGAGGATAACATACCTTTTAATATAATTATGGGTATGGAAAAAAAGTGCAACTGATACTATTTGGATAATGGAAACGCACAAAAACTTCAAATTTCGGAGAGTAAATAAACTCAATTCGACGCAAGATACCTCAAACTCAAACTCCACCTTCATAAATCCTGTCCACGTGAAATTTCGGACACCAAAATAATACCAGCAAAAAAAAATCAAAAAATCAATCTAGCAAAACCGATTGTTTATTTCACATTAATGGAGTTCTATCTACTTTAGATACAGCTAATAAAGATGTGAATCCTTCGTTCCATAAAATTCTCGAACTTTCTGTGGCACACCCGCCATCAGGTTCCGTACGATACCCTCAAATACGCCCGCCATGACGATTCTCTATCTTCTCTTGAAATCATCGGTACCATTTGCTTTTACCTTCGTTTCGAAGAGTTTCTGCTTAACTAGAGCCCAGTTCTTCTCTATTGGATGAAGTTCTGGACGGTTTGGTAAATTTGCTGTTTTTGGCATGTATTTGACTTATTGATTCTTATACAATTCCAGGGCGAATTTCACAAAACAGAGCTGGAGAGTCGTGGCTTCTGATAAACAGTAACAACCGCTTTTGCAGACAATCTTTCTCGTACTTATCTTTATTTATAATGCCGGTATAGATGAAACTTTTATATTATCAACCACAACTACAAATGGCCTGCCAAATCAAATATTTTTTCGGGAACTTTAACACCTTCTTTGTCCGGAAATGCTTAGAAAAAAAAAATGAAATGAAATGCGGTACAAAAACCAGACCCGGAAGCTGTTCAAAGTTTTTGAGTACGTATGTTTCCTCGTTCATTGTGATACAAGAAAATGTTTGCAAAAAAATTGTGGGAAGCTCCTTAGCACGACTTTTTTCCAGTGTTGTTGAATCATGAGCGTTTTCACGATTTGCAGCCGAGAGTTCTCTGCTCGCGAGAGAGAGAACACAAATAATGCTGCTGTTCATCATCCCCCTATCGTTTCCGCAGGAGAGTGAATGTGTGTATTTTTGCCATTGCGCTTTCTTCTCTTCATGCTAGGAAACGAACTATTATTGAGTGGCGAGGAACCAACTCGCATGGTGAGTGAGTACCGCATGAGCAGCTGACGGGTTTGCTCATTGAGTTAACGATGCTGGTTGAACAAGATGTTACGGATAATTCGCTTGCGTCTAGTAGGTGGATATCTGCGGCGTGCCACAAATAGAGGGTTTGGGATTTGTTTTATCACCTCCTATTTGCTTCCTGCTTAATTAGTAAAGCTCGTTGGTGGGATAGTGATACTGGGATTGCATTATTTATATCTTGGCGTTAGCTTGTGTCGCTTTTATGATGCATCTCTGGTGTAATTTATAAAGACTTTATAGAAAGAATTTATAAAATTAGTGTGCATCCGGCTATCGAGGTTTGCGAGAACAGTTTAATATTCGTACTGGCTGAAAAAAAACACGTGCGTGGACAAGACATTAGTGTGCATCTGGCATCGAATACATATTTAAATGTCAGCAAACAGAGCGCAGTGTAAGCCAATATATGAATTACATCTCAGCATTGTTATAAAAATATGCAGTTCCTTAACTATCGATATCCATGAGTTCAAGATGTGCTGTGTTTTATAGTGAGTTTTGGGCTGTACATTTACTGACTTTTTTAAATGTATATCATGAAACATGTCAAAATTGTATAAGATAATCTGTCTCCACTTCTATTTCACCTACGTTTGACTTATCTTTTGCATCATATTCAAGAAGCGAAGTAGACGATTAGGAGATGCTAGACCACCTTCCGTACAAAGTATATTCGATCGAAACGTCATTTTTTTTTAATCCTATTGAACATATTGTTTAGGTGTGATTCGTGGCTTTCAGATTTGAAAGTGCATATTAGACAGTCACTACGAGAGAGCTAACGATTTTTTTTGACGTAGACTACGTCTTACGGCAAGGTTAGGGCGTCATTTGAAAATCCTAAAATAACGTCCGATAGGAAATACAAATTTAACGCTTATAACTTAATTATTCTTCGATAGATTTTCAATATGTTTAAATCAATCAATTGCAAAATTCCCCGCGTATTGAGTCAACTATAAAAAAATATCTTTCTACAATTGTAAACTATTGAAAGTAACGCAAATAAAAGGTGATGTTTTAAAATATAGTTTTGAAGGCTAAATTTGCTACATGCATAGTATTTCAGTGATTTCCATTTCAATGAAGATTTCAATGTAGCAATAAACTATGTTGCAGTGAACGATAAAAAAGGGATACACCTTCGCAAACTAAATCATTCGTTCGGTATTATTCAAGCTGTGCGGAGTGGCGGGGATCAAATATTGGATTGACAGCTTGCGGTGGCTAATACCCTGGAGGGTTCACTTGATCAAGCTTTAATAACCACTGATTATCCTAATCATGCCATTGTATGAAGGGCCAAAAGGGGTTGGGTAGATCGATAGGCAACATCACTTATACGTATCCACAGGGATATAAAGAATCTCCTTCCAACAACAAGATTGGACAATTGGTCAAAAGAGCAAGCAATCTAACATGAGGATGCTCCCAATGGGCGGGAGAAGAGCCCGCCCTCTATTCACAAACTGTTAACAATGGGGAGCTGGCATTTCCACTCTCCCCATCCAGAGTGCTTCAATCGGGTGCCCTGATGGTCCCTCCCATTCCCATGAAATATTTATATAATAGTGTATGTATTTATGTAAATGAAAAATACTGTAATAACTCGGTATCTATTATTTATGATCTCCCTTTGGTGGATCCTGAAATGTAAGAAATGTTGTAAAGTGTTAAAGTGTAGAGTTCTGTGGTTTCACGCTTATGCAAGTTTTTTTTTGTTTTCAGCGATAGCAGCAATTTCCCAAAATCTTGATTTAAGGTATCCTAAAAAAGTTTGTTAAATTATACAAAAATAACATATATACATCTTAATTTACTGTTGCCATGGTCACTATTTGCTGCTTGATGTTGATTTTATAACAGCAATACGCTTTTATTTTTGCTGGCCATATAATTATTGCTCCTGTGTAAGGGAGTTAAAGACAAATGGAAAAAACAACAAACAACAAGAACAAAAAACGACAAGAAATTTTTAAATCATCTAAGATGTAAAATCAATAAAACAATTTCATCAAATATAATGATATTGTGAGTTATGATACAGACACATCAGACACTATCCGAATGGCAAACAGCTCAGATTTGGAAAAAGGTCCATTTGCAAACAAATTTAAAAATACATTAGGTAATAAGTGCAAAAGCCTACCATAGATTCCGTCGCAGCTACTTTTGTTCAACTAGATACTTCTAGATCATAATGATAATATATGGACATATAAGACATAATAATTTAAATTATATATAACCTATTAGGAGAAATTATTTAAAAAAAATTTTTTAAAATATAAATCCCAAAAACACCAGTAATGATAAAAATGATAATGATGGTGATAAAGAAGATTGATAATGGTTATGAATAAACAATGTCCTTTATGATAATATATAGTCGAGGGATATTATAATATGAACTGAAAATTACATCTGTGCCGACTGCTGTTTTGTTGCAATTGTAGACAAACTTCCGCATCCATTATGAACCAGAAAATTTAGACAATGTATGACTGCCATGAGAAAAAAAATTAATATTAAATGTTAAATTATTTTTTAATACCTGATGACCTGGTAGACCTGAAAGATATTATAATGGAAAATTATGACATGATTTACCGGTCGCACCCCCTCACTTCGCTATTGTCAGATTGACAACATTGCCCAGGCTACGCCAACCAGCGTCTCCATGTTTCAGCTGGCAGTCTTTTGTGATCATATGACTCGTGGAGGCGTGAGGTAGGAACTTGTGAGGACCAGAGGTCGGTCGCACCCTCCTGCCAAGTTGTCAACTCACCATTTGTAGCCCAAATACAACGGTACGATGCAAAGATAAATAAACCAATTTGTTTTTAAAAGTTACATTCCATCTTTTTATTAAAGTGCGTGTTATGCTGAGTTTAAAAGAAAACAGATATTTATAATATCAGTCTACCACTTTTAAATTGAATTCTTTTAAATAATAATTCCCGAATGAAGATAGCAGAAAAAGAAGATAAATCTCAATAATTATATACATTTATTTTCTAGTTTTTAGTTCAACCATTTCTTTAATCGTTCCATATATACATTATGATTCCAGTATTCATGTTTTCATTCTGATTCATACACTGCGGCAAACGCATGATGACCAAGACGCGATGCGAAATCGATTTTAAATTGATAATTATGATTATTAAATTATATTTTACTCGCTCACTTATCAGAGTCTTCAACACACTAGCCGCTATCCCAACGTGGCCCGTCTGGATTAGCATAACAACGGAAATCATTTCCTTGTTTTCTCGTTTTGCGATTGTCTCACACCAGCGGCGGCATTGCTGGAATTTCCGAACCAGACAACTGCTAGCGATCAACTGAGTGAGCAAGAAATTGTTTGTTCAACAAAATAATGCTCAGACTGCGAGTCAAACGTTGCATGAGTTATTACGATCGTGCTCAAGGTCTGAGAGAGATAGAGCTGATTCTTATGAACTTATTCTCTGGTTTTTCCTATTCTCGCGGTGAGTCGAATCACCATATCGTTCAAACCGTCGCGCTCCATCTCGTTCTGCAATGCTGGTACGAAAATGAACACTGTGGGTTATCTCTCTCGAAAACAGGTATTGAGCGTTCGTTGAGGTGAGTATATACAACATTGCTTTTTTCAGTAAAATTTTGACAAGTAAGTGCCATCACGGTTGGGCACCTTTTTTATTTTATACACCTTCAGTCTTTGCCTCTGATTCACTTTTTGTACGTATGATTTTGATTTCCCAATTTTGCGAGGCACATTTTACACAGAAAGATTGCGATTTTTCTCAATAATTGTTACCATGCTCTTGTCCATTTGTCGAGATGAAAATTTATTTTCGTAAAGTAGCTTTCAGGCGTTTTGTAAACATGCATTTTGTACATAGAACAAATGTCTCGTATGTTGTACGAAACATTCATAATGCTTTTTATCTAGTGAAATGCTATCATTACACCTTGTTGTAAAATGCACGAAATGAACTTCGTGATGACCAGCCAATCAC
The DNA here is from genome assembly GCA_034211315.2 of Aedes japonicus. NCBI lineage: Eukaryota > Metazoa > Arthropoda > Insecta > Diptera > Culicidae > Aedes > Aedes japonicus. The sequence continues at coordinate 24,953 of JASCZW010005665.1, forward strand.
TGTTTCTCTTTTATACCGCACTCAAGGATGATGGTGTTTCTGCTGGAATGGGTGGAAATAATTTATCTATCCCAAAATAAAAATCAAAGGTCTGTCTATAAGCTATAACTTCATGCTCATTAATCAAGATTGTTCTCACGAGTCAGCGTGGCCTAGTGAGATCAACCACGGATCTAGAATCAGCACATTCCAAATATTCAGGTTCGAACCCCATGTCTGGAACAATAAAAAAGACGCTGGACAATTCCACGTGATTGCGCTTTTTTTGTCAATTACATTTTGAGTCGATAAAGTAGATCTGTCAAGTCCTTCATTGCAACCACCAGAGAGACGTTTCTTTTAATTTGTGACAAAATATTCGTAGCTCTTTGCATTGTTTCCGTACAATGTACGAATGTTCTTTCTGTGTCAACAAAAGCTTCGTACTTTTGACAGTTGCGCGTGCAATTAATTACGAATGTATCTTCATAAAAGGAACAAATCAGTTTTGTTGCTGAAAACAACGAATAGATTACACGGGAAAAAATCCGGTGCTTGAAACTAGCAAAATAGTTCATGATATCATGAAAAACTTATTTTTTCATGTTATTAATATACACCATGAATAAAAGTCATGAAATCATGAATCAGCTTACTATGATCCAACGTAACGCCACTATGGCGTTATGTTTTTGATTTTTGATGCTGAAAGTGGCAACTTGATTCATGAAATCATGAAGCATCTGATTAGTAACCATAAATTAAATTCATGAAAACATGCACTACTATTCATGATTATTGGCACCTGTCATTTATGATTCCAATTTTAGTGACGAAAACGGACAGTTTGGTTCATGATATCATGAAGCATTTCGTTTGGAACTACGAAAAAAACATGAAAACATGAACATTATTCATGATTCCATATAGGTACCATGAAGCGAGTTCATGGTATCATGAAACATACTTATGAATATGAGAAAAACGGATTCTTTCAGGAGTTTGATAAGTAAACTCATTTTTTTATTTCAGTTTTTGATTTCGATTCAATTTAGGTATATTACGGAAATGGCATGAATACAAAGGAAATGAGGATTAACAATCGATAGCCTTCAGCAAATCACGTGTGCTCTTCGGCAGCTCCACGATCGACGCTGGTATTTTAAACATATAGGTTTGTAGAACCAGCCACAATGGCCTACAATCCGGCGTGTACTGCAGGTTCTACACGTACGTTACGTGCATGCACATACATATGGATTGCAGTATGTTTTCTGCTTTGTACTCGGAGCCGCCGAAAATCACGATAATGGATTTATCCGGTCGCGATGCTCCTACTGTGATTATTTGCGGCTGCATTTGGACATTTTCAAATTTTGTCCGAAGAAACTCCAATTGCTGGTTGATCTTGACTTTGACGTCACCCGCAGTCTACATGAAAAAAAGAAAGTAACCATACAAATATGAACTCAACAACAAAATAGCAAAAGATTGTTGAATTTTAAAAACATTTGTTTGTGACAATCGTAATCACAGTTTTAACCCTATTTTGTTTACGAGAAGTCTCGTTAATAAAGCAATAAAAAAACTATTTTGTTTCTTGGGTTAATTAAAAAAAATTATTTGTTCTACTGTTAATTTCGAAAGCGAATCGCTTTCCGGCCATCTGGTAGGTGATGTAGATGAGACGGAGAATGAGTGATTACTTCAATACCGCGTTTACCGATTTCATAGTTATGCGGATCAACTACATATGCATCCAGGTGTTCATCGAACACACAGGCCTTATATGTATGGCAGGCAAATGTTATTACTTCATTACAATCACTTCACAAACAATCGTCATCAATGGTTCCAAAACCATATTTTTCAATGAAGGATAACTTCACACCATTACGATTATAATTAGGCAAGCTGTGCAGAAATATGGTGAATGCTGTTCCAGTTTTCTGAATTGATGTTAGTAGATCATCATCAAGATGCCTTCGCATATCCTGCCATAAGTCCTCGTGTTGATTCTCCTCATCAACTATGGTATCACAATTTCGTGGTGTTGATAACTGCTCGGAATTAGATTCATTCCTGTGGTCTGAAGCATCAGCAACGCTAAAACAAAACAAAATAAATAAAAATTATCCTTTAATCATATTTTTTGTGAAATTAGGGTAAACAGCGTAATTTGGACGCTCTTGAAAACCACTTTTATTTGGACACTTCAATTTGATTTTGCTGGGAGTGTCCAAACTGAAATGGTTGAAGTTATCTATTACCTGTTATCTACTGGTGCAATATGTAGCCTCTTCGATCTCCAGTCTTCCGGTTCAATTTTGAGGGTGTTCCTTTCTTAGATGGCGTACAAAACATCTACTGTTTGTATATTTTCTGCCACAGTTTTCTTGGACGCATTTGAAATGACTGTGTTGGTTCAGATGGTGAGAACTGACACTTGACAAATGTGCCATCAACACTTTTGCTTCAGAGAATCTCCGATTGCGAAGGAAACATACTAGTCCAGAGTTACTCATGGCGGGTGGTGTTGACAATAATAAATTGAAATAAAGGTTGTAGTAGTAATCTTGTATTTCGTTAGAAAAACAATGCATAAGGCGAAATTGAAACTTGCCTGATTTTTTATTCACACACCAAAGCTATCACGCTAGATTAGTCAATATATGGGAACTGTTTTATTTTTCATCTGATGCTCCCATATGCATCTCATTCTCAGAAAAATTGAAACATCAATTGATTGATTTCACTCCGACATAAACAGAAAAAATGTGATATAAAGTGCACTTTACGTCAAATCGTTTCCTGTCTTCAGTAAACGTATACCTTTCAGCATACCAAACATTCTAAACTTTGTTTGCAGAATACTGCAGAATATCTCTATAGAGATTGATCGAGGAGGTTCTGATTCTATCGTGTACATTGGCAAATACAGCTTCTAGGCCTCACTATTGGTCAAGGCCCCACACATGCTCCGAATGTTTGTACAACATTGACTCCGCCTCTCGGAAATTTGGTCGAAATTGGAGTGTCTAGTAGTCTTACGACAGATTTGTGCAAACCGTCTGACAAACCTTATCATACAACTTCGCCACAGATTCTCCGACTTGTACACCTAACTCGACCAGAAGAGGGTGACGAGAACGGATCAATCATCCTCAGCGACCCTATTCCAATCTATAGGTCGTTGACAAGCAGACTCACGGCGGACTCAGCTTTGTGTAGTACTTTGTCCTACGAACCTGATGTTATTCTCCGTCAGTACACTGTAGAGTGGATTTGGCCGTAATGTGCCGATGCCAAATCTGGCCAGAAGAGAGGAGGGGACTGGTGCTTTCTATCAGCAATGGTAGCAGACCTGTTCTTCAAACATTCCTTTGATAAATCTCAGCATTTATAGTTCCTTAGTATAGAAAATTGAAGAATCGCAAGCCACATGTGCAAATAGCTTGCCAAATGAGCTATCTCTCTGACCGAATTTCTCCAGTCGCAACAGTCGTATCTGCGGTTGGCACACGTTCCCCAACAGATTTGGTATAAAACTGCGGCCCCGGTAGCGTTCTTGAATCTTCTTTAACGTATGTTTCGTCATCCATCAAAATGCATTGGTCGACATTGTCCAAAATGCAGCTGTACAGCTTTCGGGCTCTGCGTTTTGGCTACCAGACTTTGTTTCGGAGTTTGTTTGGAGTCACTATCTGCTTCTTGTACGTCTTCAAGTCATTCCGGCTTGATTCGTTGAATCATTCCGGATGCTGGTCCTGAACTTCTTGGCTAGATCGCGAGTAGAGGTAGATTTGTTCCGCTTGAATATAATCCGGCAACTTTTTGGTCAAATCAGCGGTTGCTGGAGCCGAGTTTCCGCCGACTCTAGTAAATCCTTGAGGGAGCACTCGCTTACCAAACTTTTGATGATGCGTTTTACACGTTGACTGGGTGAACATTTAGCTCTTTTGCGCAACTCTGGTTGTAAGTAACACCATTTTCGGATGCACCAAGTGTGCAGAATTTTCTTTTACGCTCTCTAATTCAATTCGCGACATTTTGAATGACAACTTTCTCAACGAAACAAATGAACCGAATAATCATTTTTGACATGCAAACAAAGCAAATGGCGCTTACAGCTAAAAATATATACAGTAGTTTATGCAGTAATGAACGACATCGAATGTTTATAACTACTTTTCGATACACTCCTTATGATACTATATATAACATTGCTTTACATTTACATGTGTTAATTGTTGCTGTCTTGACATGACCGCGAATTGATAGTGACAGTGATTAACGTATAGGTCGGAAGTAAGTATGGAATTCGAAAGTCAGACTTCCGAACTTTAATTTAGTGAATAGTCTTCAAAGCTGTCGATTTACAAAGATTTTCTAACTTACCTCCACTTCCAGTATGAAGCTGTCTTGAGTCTCTTTAACAGAAGGCTTCTAAACTGTTTCCAATCTATTTAAAAACAAAAAAATCAAACCTAAAAAATTATTTGACACAAATAGCTTATAGTTTCATGTCATTTTTTGAATAAAAACGTTTTAATTTCACCCTAATCGAATAAAATCAAGATGAAAAAAAACTTACCGCTAGGTTTTATTGCTGCTTCTTTTACTGCTGCTGCGGCTGCTGCTGTGTACCGTTGCTGCTGCGACTACGCGGTAAGCTGTGCTCTTGATGTTTTCACACTATAATTAAGCACAAGTTAGTTTTTTTCGAGCATTTGTTGTTAGGATTTTAAAACCTTACCTGAAAATTACCGCCGACCGGTAGGCATGCTTCGATTGAATTGATGAAAATTTTTGACAGGTTGACAGCTTTGCGTTACGCTTATAGAGCGACCATGAATCACATTCATGGATGCGTTTGTTTTGGTTCATGATTTTTGGAATTTTAGTTATAAAGCATGAATGAGGGTCATGATTCCATGACTCAGCGGTATGATATTTTATGCCGAGCTGGATTCATCAAAACGGGAATTGATTTATAATAACGCTTGTGGTGATCATGACTCATTTTCAAGCGAGCAGTTGTTATTATTCATGATAATTGTGGTTTTCGTCATGATATCATGAACCATAGTCATAATGTCATGAAGTGACACATTTTATGATTTCATGAATTTTTATTCATGAATCCCGTAACGGATTTTTTTCCGTGTAGTGAGTATTACTTTCGATTTTGTAATATAACCTAAAATTAACTTTCAGTGTACTTTTCGACTTTTTCCACTTCCAATCGTCCAATCCACTGTCAAGCGCTGGTCAAATGATTTGCGTTTTACTTTCGATCCACCATCCTTTACGCACTGCGCTCCTCACCCAGACATTGTTCCAGTGAAGGACGATCATCATCACCTACGTCCAGGGTTGCAACATTATGTTTCGTTGTTATCTTTAATTTTTGCCAAAAAATCTTGTTTATCTGTGTTTAACTACAGAAAATTTTGAAAAAAATCGTTGCTTCAAAGACTCGTGTTGTTAAGGTGCACTTCTTTCTTATAATTTATAATTATATTGAGTTTAATGCAAAATTAAACAAATGTATACTCATCAGAACATTTGAATAGGCGATACACAGCGGTCTTTTCAATAGGACTTAACTACAATTATCGGTTTGCTTACAGCAAAACGGATCTTTTCTTTCGAAAAGAAATTAGTACAATCTTGGAAAAAAAAAACATGTAAATCTAAGTCTCTTTGGGTGCACATAAAAAGAGTGATCCGTTAGACAGAAATTTGCGTCCATTCTTAAATTTCAAAGACCATAAAAAATCAAAATAATAACGTACATGACACGACGTAAACATAAGTTGAAGAACACAAAATGACATGTTCCAAATGCTACTAGTGCTAATGCAAATACAAATGTTTCCTGATGCCAGTTTTAGACTCCAGTATATAGTTCTAGTTACCGTTACAAAAAAAAATTGAGATGCGGTAATCCAATTTAATAAAAAAAATGACGTACTTCAAAGCCATTGATTGTATAGGTGGAAGTGAGCTAGATTTATGTTCCTTCATCTCCAATGGCCTGTGAACATTTAAATTAAAAAAGTGCAAAACCCGGTCGTTGGTCTTAGTAAAACAATATATTTTAAGGATACTAGAAATTGTCGCTATGTTCGGATTTAGTCTTCAGCTCATACGATATTCTGTAACTGTAAATGCTATGCTATGATATGCAAGCAATTGTCGCTATATTCAGATTAATGAATATTATAAGCAAATAAACACATAGAGTGTTACGCTGCGTAACCGTGCTTCACTGAAAACGTGTAATTTGAAAACATTTTTGTATCGCAATACCCCATTTATATATCCCGTTCATATACCCCAAATTTTACTTATTTCTGCACCTTTAATGTTTTAGCAATGCAGTTCAATCAGTTATTCAAATTATGCAACATGCAGAAATCTGTAATCTGTTTTTGTAATCTGTTAAGGAAGACAACACATTTGACATTTGAACAGTTCTGATGTTGTTATAACACCAAAGACAAGGGCCATGTTAACTTAAGGCATTCGAAACAAAGTCGATTGTGGCTATTTTGTGGGTTTGTAGATTTGAGATTACCAAATTTATTCAAGAAGTCATTGTAAATGTTGCATTCAGAACGTTACTCTGACTGTATCAGTATTTATTATTTTGGGTGTCAAATTAGGGTTTAACAATACATCCAATTATATGATACAATTGTGTCATATTTATCTTTGAGTCTCAAAATATTAACGTGCACCAAGTATTACATTACTCGTCATATTCATTATTTTTAAAGGCGTAGTACAGAACCTAGTAGCAAGTGCTCAATGGACATTCTTAGCAAGGGAAAAGCCAGCTTCCCATCTGGTCATTTGTAACACAGCCGTTATCTCCGACAAGTTTCCAAGTCATCCAATTCTCCCACGTCGATGTTGTTGCTGATGATTACCGTCCTCAGCTCACGAAGCTCATTTTCGATGATCTGTTCTTCACTGCTTTCAAGAAAGATCGGATATAGTTTAATAATCGAGTCGAAATCCTTCAAAGTGTGCAGCTTCTCAACGCTCGATGCAGTAGTAAGAAATGGATCGTTCAGAACCTTAATGATCTGTTTAATCAACTTGGTATAGGAAACACAGTAGATCGAGTAGAAAGGCTCCTTCCTAGAATCATAGAGAATTTCGGATCCAAACATTACTCTTCTTGCTGCCCCGGTAAATATTTCGGACTTTTTAGGAAGATGTTTCTTGAAATTGAAAATTCCAAAATCCGTCCGGTGTTTTAGGTAATCACCCCCACATATATTTTCAAGGAGAACCATTACCGAGACTTCAGTTGAATGTCCGTGCTCAGGAACTCCGGAGCTTTTGACTGGAAGATATGGTTTGCTTTGTTGAAAAGGGGCAATACGTAGCTCAAAAAGTGAAGAAATGGCTGCGTCATCGGGTATTAAGATGACAGAAAAATGCTGTGCGCTTTGATTATTGTCGCCGTTGGCTTTGAACGAAAAAAACACTACGAGCTCCAAAAACCCTTCCAAATTCCTTTCAATAATTGACTCCAACGATAGCCACCTGATGGCAGATGTATACAGAACTTTCAAAGGATTCAATTCCAAGATACTTTGTATCATCTGGAATTCCTTGGATCGTGTAGGATCTTATCAACTGGTTACAGGCAGCTTTTTGCATGCGTAGCTTGCACAAGGAGTCAGTACATTTGATAGTTACACTGATCGACAAAATTCTTAAGACCAAAAGCTCTATGCCAGTCTCCGTTAACTTGGGTCCCAAAATCACCGAATATCGTATTTTGACCTCATGCGATTTGCATTTTTCTCACTCAAATAACTGCCTCAGCTTAAATGTAAATGCTCCAGAAACAAGAAATTTCTTAGACTTCTGCTTTGCAATCAATGTTGCCTTTCTGTTGGCTGAAATTCAAAACTAGTGTTTAAGTTCAAAATCATTGGTAGCATTCATCACGGATACCAAAATTGTAGTATACCGGCATAAATGGAATTTTAGATACAGCGTTCTCGGAATAGACATGATCGACTTTTGGTTTATTCCCCCCACAAATTTCAAGATATTAAATTGAGTTCAATGATTGCAGAATAGTGGAATAGATGCACAGTGAACACATTTTTGTTAACAGTAGTTTCATTTGCAACAATAACAATTTTTTTTTCAATTGATGGCGGAAGTATTAAAAAAATCCTCAACTGCTTATTTGAAAGGAAAAAAATAAGTTCGGGATATTGAATTGAGAACTATCTGTTCTGAATTAAGGTTCAGTTTTCATCGCCAAGAACTTGTTCGAAACCCCGAAATCAAGAGGCCTATTGTTTCTTTTGTGCAGGGCAAGTATAGTAGGATATGGTAAAGTGATAACTGCATAGCCAGACTTGCCTTCATCAGCAGCACCAAGACAGCGTGAAGCTGACGCAAAAAAGAGCATTCAAAAGCCCCCGGAAGAAATTCCGAGCAGTTCCACATAACAAACTGCAAGTGTGCCAAGTGTTGCTGTTTCGGATTACCTACCGAGGGAGTAAGGTCTCCTCATCATCCACATCAAAATGAAGTTGACGATCTTTTCCGAAACTTAAGCTTCAAGGGTGTACCGCTTAAAATGCGCAAAAAAGTTTTGCACGAGTACTTTGAGCATAAGGATCTGTCGCATCGTGCCTTCGGAAAAAAGTTGGCAATCACGAATTCCACGGTGTTTGGTATCATAAAACGGTTCCAAGAACACCAAGAACATCAGAAGCGATGATCCGGAAAAAAAACCGTCAGGTCATCAAAAATGGTCCCAAACGCGGAGTTGGGGTCTTTAATCGGAAGTCGAACGCCTTAGTTCGAGATGTGGCGAAAACGTTGCATGTAAGCAAGACTTTCGTGCAGAATGCCAAAACTCGAGCTGGGTAACGAACGTTTAAGATTCAGAAGTCCCCAAACCGAGACGAGAAAAAGAATACAATCGCAAAAAGCCGGACCCGGAAGTTGTACGACCAGAAGCTAAAGAAACCATACTGCTGCGTAATGGATGACGAGACATATGTGAAGGCGGACTTAATCCAGATTCCAGGGATGATGTTCCCGAGAACCTCCGGACACAGAAGATGTTGAAGTTCGCCAAGCAGTTCTTAATTTGGCAAGTGCTAATCATGCGCAGTGGCTGAATAGGAAGCCCTCGGCAAGGTGGCCTCGTCGTTCCGCGTGTTGGACCGAGAGTAGAAGTGGCGAAAGAACAACACCTTTCTGTGACGTCGTGGTCATTATGGATGACGGGATCAAAGTTACCGGTAATTTTTTTGTTGTCTTTATTTTCTCAACCACCTCAGAGAAAAAACCCCAAGCTGTTGTATGCTTTATCTTCTTTACAGCATGCTTTCATGGAACGGAGGGCATTTGTCAATTTCAACTGTTTCTATTCAATTTCACTACCTGCCATAGCCGACCTATCCATACTTTCTCTCACTCTCTCTTGACATCCTTTGTTCTTGCAGAAACTGCTGTCCCCTAGTACACTGAAACTTTCACTTCGTTGATTTATTTCTACTAATTCCGTTAACATGAATTTAGTGTTAAGAAACCATGTCTTGTGTTTATGAAACATTCATTTTGCTTTTAATCTGGTGAAATGCTATCATTGCACATTTTCGTAAAATGCACCCAATGAATTTCGTGAAGACAATTGCTGCTTGTCGGTTGGTGTTGCTGCTGAGATGGGCGTGATTTTTTTTTTATCCAAACAACAAAATTAAAGCGCTACCGACAGCTGCTACCTATGACTTCATAGTCAATAATCAAGTAACATCACACGAGTCACTATGGTCTAGTGAGATCAACCACAGATTCAAGAACAGCTCTATCCAGAAATATAGAATCGAATATCCATGTCAAAAACATTAAAAAAAACGCTAGACAAGTCAACGTGGTTATCCTTTTTTTCTAATTACATTTCGAGTCGATAAAGTAGATCTGTCCGTCATTCATGCACCCAGCAGAGAGACGATTCTCTTTAATTTGTAGCAACATATTCGTACTGTTTTTGTGCAATGAACGAATGTTCTTTCTGTTTCAACAAATGCTTCGTGCTTTTGACAGTTGCGCGTGTACCATTAATTACGAAGGTAGGTTTTTGTTGCAGAAAACAACGAATGGATTTGTTAGTCCTACCTGCGATTTCGTAATATAAATGAAAATTAATTTTCAGTGTTGAATCTCATGATGAAAGATATTTGCAATTTAAAAGAATTATAATTTAAGCCTGATGTTTACCTTAAAAGTTCAACTCAGTGGACGCAATTGTTCTACACCACAACAAAATAAAAATTGTTGGAGTCATAACGTGGATGGACTTCCTAAAAATACTGATCCCGCCCTTCAAATGTCACCATACAATGTAACTTGTTACAGCAAACACATAAGTTTATACCTACTCACTAACGATGCTCAAACTAACCTCTACTTCTTATTCCGGCTGGATTGTTTTCCAGCATTTTATCGACGTGTTCCACCTTCAGTACCTGTCTCCTGACTGTGTTCGCCATAGAATTACGCCCGGTTCATTCATCTCCTTCGAACGTACATTTTTTCTTACACCTGTAGTACTTCTTGTGGCGATAATTCTCTGCTCCTTTGTCATCTGACGTCAACAATGATCCTTAGTATAAAAACTGTTATCCGTCAATAATCACTGCTTTGTTTTTGTGATCTCTATCACGATAAATTTCGCCTCTCTGTCTTCAACTCATTCACCTTAACTATTGTCTTTTTTGTCCAGTTGGTGTACGGGATGTCCAAAACACAAAAATGCGAAAATTTTATTTACTTAGTTTTGGATATGTTTTGGTACATTTTGTGTGTGATCGAAGTGAGTGTGCTTCTTTGATCATCATCTGTCAAGTGATATAGGGTAGGGAACGGCTTAAGCACCCCCAAGACCCTGTTCCAATCACGGGGTAAACGTTAAACTCATTTTTTGCAGTATGGTGCTTCACTATACGGAGCACCATACAGAAAAAATGAGCGTTGTAGGTTAACGTTCACCCCGTGCTTGGAATAGGGTCTTGAGGTGCTTCAGCCGTTCCCTACCGTACTCAATATAGTTGAACAATAAACGCAGTATCGATGAGATGTACACAATATCCCAAGCAACAATTTTAGATTTATTCCAGCCGTATAGCACTCCTTCCGGCTTTATTGACAAAACTACATTCACAACTGTTTTGTGAAACAACACCACCTCTATGCTGCTTTAATGCTGAAATTTATATCAAATGGCTCACTCTATAGACGATTGTGAAAACAAGTTAATAAAGCCTACATAAGACCATAAAGATTTTGAAAATGTTCTAGTGAAAGATGTTATGACCACTTGAGAACCATCATAAAACCTATTGGCTACCATCGAAACCAGTATAGGGCCAGATGACCACAGCTGTCAAGCTTCACTGTGATTGGTTTTTCTTGTTCTATTTTGTTTGACTCTCTGCTCTTTTGACTCATTTACAGGTAGTTGATATCTAAAAAAAAGCTCTAGTGTTGTGGGAAATTTTGATTGATAGCAAAATATCCAAAACAAATTGACTTTTATGTAGCGTATCTTGCTTTTGATCATATGCGCATTTTATTTTAAGATAAATATTGGCATGAGCTGAAAATAAATGCATCTAGGAAATTATGCGAGTTTAAAAAAACAAAAACAAAATTGAAACAAAAATATTTGATAAATTAATTATGACTTTCCTGTAATTTATGGAATTTAATCAAGATATCTCAAAGAATGCGGAAATTGGTCTTCGATCTTCAGTTCATTTGCATTACATTTAATATGAGGTGCATTTATTTTTCCACAATTGAATGATTTCTTATATTTCAATATGTCGATTGAAAGTAATCGCAGTTTTTTTCCAAAGAGCCAATTTATCTTCGCAATGGCTAAAGGGTGATACGGTCAAAATTTGGTCAAGGGAAAACGCGTGTAAATCGGTGAAATCGTTTATTTAAAAAATCAAATTAAATTTCTTTTTCAAGTTCAATTAGTATAAAATTCAGGAAAAATATTCAGTTAGGCTTCCGCTTTTCCAAATCCGAATTGCCGGGCCTTACGCTTGACCCCTGCCATCAGATTTTGTACAGCCACCTTGTCCACCTTCTTCGCCGCAGAAAGCCAGTTTGCCTTGAACTGCTGCTCGTCCTTAGCAGTTTTTTGGTCTTCTTTAGGTTCCGCTTGACAATAGCCCAGTATTTCTCAATTGGGCGGAGCTCTGGCGTGTTGGGAGGGTTCTTGTCCTTGGGAACCACCTGCACGTTGTTGGCGGCGTAACACTCCATGGCCTTTTTACCGTAATGGCAAGATGCCAAATCCAGCCAAAACAGTACGGAACAACCGTGTTTCTTCAGGAAAGGCAGCAGACGTTTATTCAAACACTCTTCCACGTAAATTTCTTGGTTGACAGTCCCGGAAGCTATGAAAATGCTGCTTTTCAAGCCACAGGTACAGATGGCTTGCCAAACCAGATATTTCTTTGCGAACTTTGACAGTTTCGTGTGCTTGAAAATATCTGCTACCTTTCCCCTTCCTTTTGCCGTATAAAACTCCTGTCCCGGAAGCTGCTTGTAGTCGGCTTTGACGTAGGTTTCGTCGTCCATTACCACGCAGTCAAACTTCGTCAGCATCGTCGTGTACAGCCTCCGGGATCGCGCTTTGGCCGTCGTATTTTGTTTATCATCGCGATTTGGAGTCACTACCTTCTTGTAAGTCGATAGTCCGGCTCGTTTTTTGGCTCGATGCACGGTTGTAGACGATACACCCAGCTTATTTGCAGCATCTCGGAGAGATAGGTTAGGGTTTCGCTTGAAACTACCAGCAACTCTCTTTGTCGTCTCAGCGGCTTCCGGTTTTCGATTTCCCCCGATCCAGACTTCCTGGCTGTCGACAAACGTTCCCCAAACACTTTAATTACATTTGTAACCGGTTGATTTGGCAACTTTTAGCGATTTTGCCAGCTTTGCGTGCGAGTAGCTCGGATTTTCGCGATGCGCCAGCAAAATTTTGATACGCTGCTCTTCTTGCTTGGACGGCATTTTGACAACTGAAGAGTAAATTCCAAAATCAAAATAGGAGTAACATTCATACACACACACACCTTCAAAATGAGGGGTGTTCAGGTTTTTTAAATGCAAAATTGAAAGAAATACGTCAAGTTGATATTGACCAAATTTTGACCGTATCGCCCTTTACTATAAAACTATTTGGTCATTTGATGACTTCTTTCAGTGCCAGTTAGCCGTTTAATGAGTTAATTGGAGACAAAATGGAGACCATAATAAGATAATATGAGTGAGTCCTAAAACGGAATTAGAAAAAATGGCTTTTTACGAGTTCATAAAGTCAAAATAAAACCTTTGATAGGAGTAAAAGGAATTTCAGAAGACAAGGTTTTGAGATCGTTGGAAAGCAGCTGTGTTGGTTCTCATAAACCTGATTAAGATATAACACCTATTGGCACCTTTCGGTACCATACTAAAACTAAATTGATTTCCAGTGGTGTTCATAAAACTTGAATTAAACTTAATAAAGCTGGATGGTTTATGGTTTTGGCAATGTTACTTGGGATGCGCATTTAATTTACTGGTGAATATTGGCACGATAAAAACCAAAATTCAATGCGCCTCGAGTATGAGAGTTTACAAAACCAAGAAAAAAAAATTAAAGCAAATATATTCGATGAATTAATCATGAATTTCCTGAAAATTGATGACATTCAATGAAGTAATCAGAAAGAATGCTGAAATTATTCTTCGATATTTAGTACATTTGCACCACATATGAAATTGGGTGCACTTATTTTTCAATTATTTCTTAAATTTCAAAATGGCGATTGGAAAAAATCACAGTTACTACCATAAAACCAATTTGCCGTTGAATGTATTTGCTTGAGAAAAAATGGTCTTAAAATGCTTTTTCGACTGACCATAAAAAGATAGCCAATTAAGCATCCCATCATTAGTTTAGGACCACTTTGCTCATACATGGACAAGTTATCAGAATCTTCCGTGATGTGGCCAATGCACAGTGGTCCAGAATGCGAATTCAGCTGCGAAGGTACATTTTCAGCCTTAGTTTGAAGTTGTGGAGTAAAATTGCCTGTCAAAAAGTTGTTTCTAATAACAAGGCCCTTCTTTCGGTGTAAATGAAAACTGGGGTGGTCTTTAATTTCAGTGAAATCGCAAATCTTACTTTTTTATTTGCAGAAATAAAGGTTGTATAAAAAAAGTTGTAGAATAAATAATTTCTAGCAAACTTAGATGGTATAATTTTTTCTGTACCTTTTTATATGACCGAATAAGAGCCTTTTTCCGTGTTTTGTTTTAACTTTTTTATTTCAAATTTGCCAACAACGTTGTTTTTTGATGATTTTTATAACTTAAAAAGATAAAAGTTTTGACGTGTAAATCTTGCTGATGTCTTTTACCGTTAGTGAGGAATTAACGATTTTCTTATAAAATTTCGCCCTTTTCAAAAGTTTTTTACTCAATTTAAAATAATAATCTATCTACAATGTTCAGACATAATATTCAATAATAAAAATCCTTTTAAATGCTGTTGAGAAATATATTTGATTTGCCCCAACTAGAAAAACCAACATTTGAAAAAGGCCTATTCTGTTTACAAAAACCATAATAACTTTTGTTTGACATACGATAGACATTTCAGCACACCAAAAATTGTAATATTCATTGTTCTAGAATCAATGGGAAGACAACTTTGCTGAAAAATTTGAAATAAAAAAGTTACAGCTAAATAACCCAGACAACCAAAATGCACGTATATTGAAAGTTATTTTTATGATACACAAACATATATGTAAGTGAACTAATCGTATAGAATGCGAAAATGTGGCTTTTACGTGCAAAAGTGGAGGCCATATACGTGCTATTTCCATTGTTGAGGGTATTTGGTATGGTATGCGATTAAATCTGTTGTAACAAATTCGATTTACAAAGTTTTGCGATGTATATCCGATTTAGTTTGTGACGCAGTACGATGAATAAATGACACATCGTATATAAGTCGAAAATTGGAACTCTTAACGATTTAAAAAAAAACATAAAACGATAAAGGCCACAATTAATTGTGATTCTGACTTTAAATATAGGAATTTACGATACTATTTGAACACTTTTATACGACTTGTGGTTGTCTGGGAACTTATTTTTATAGGGAAACCCTAAGCTACGTAGGAAAAAATGCTCAAAATCAAAAGGTACAGTAAAAAATAAACCTTCAAAGTGTCTTGAAATTATTAATTCTACAACTTTTCGGAATCATGCATGCCTTTGTTTCTGAAAAGTAAGATTTTCGATTTCTCTGGAAATGAGGATTACCCTAAGTTTGATTTACATCAAAAGAAGCGCCTTGTTATTAGAAACAGTTTTTTGAAAGACAATTTTTTCTCCACAACTTCAAACTTCGGCTGAAAGTGTATTTTTACAGCAAAATTTGCATTCTGGAACACTGTGCAACGGTTTCAAATCACATCATCTTTATTAATTTATCATTTCATTAGTAGGGTTTTCAACAATGATTTGACATAACTCATGTCAACAATTGAGATTTATGTCATTTGCTTTGAAACATTCTTTTCGCAGAAAAAAAAAAGAAACAACGAACTGTGTGAGAATATCGATACCATGAAGGTAATTTGACCTATCCTTTTGCACGTTACCACAGCAATGTAAACGAGGAATCTCCCCCAGTGGACAGAATATGATTCCATTTCCTGTCCGTTGGCTACGCACACTGAAAGCATTACCATCATCATCATCGTCAACATCAACATCTACATCATCATCGTCGCCAACGGTTGACCGAGATCCGGTTCGCCTGCTGCTAGAAGTTTATCATCATGCGCTGTGGCTGTTTGGCCTGTTTCGATTTTCAGCGGTGGAGGATGTGCTCTGCAGGTATAGGGTTTAGGACTTACTTCCTTCCGAATTTGTTTCAATAACATGTGCTTAAAACAATGCTTGACGATTTCGTTAGAATTTGACAATCCTACTGACATGAAGAGAAATTCTCCCAAATAATCCAATCATGAGCCGGATGTCATAATTCAGCCCTTCACCCTAATCACAGTTATTATCGGTTCAGGTTCACCCAATCCAAGAACCAAGGCACTCCACTGCAACAGATTTCGATATATTCTAGTCACATCGACCGTTTTCGATTCGATGCCGATGTCGCTGGCTGTAGTAGATTGTATGGGCTCTTTTCGTTTCATATCTTTTTTTTTTGGTTTTCGTTTTCAACGGGTTGGTTCTGGGTGTATGTTTTTATGCCCGGCCTGGAACAATATTTGTGGAGAGCTACCGTTTTCAAAGCACCTGTCTCTCTTTCTTATCGGTTTTGGCGCAGCGGGTTTCCATTTCAATCAATTCGATACGTTATTGTGGGGGTCCCTGGCCGGACATCAGTTGATTGAATTTGACGTTAATTTCGTTTTGCGGTTTTTAGACAAGATGGTTCGGTTGAAATCGATTTTCGAACTTGTTGTTATGGGTCTGAACGTCCTCTCGGCAAACCGGAGTGGGCTTTGCGAACACCATTGTGTTCATAAACATAACATCACTCGGTATTATTGTACCGTAACATTAGTCACAGTTCCTGTGAAAAATCCTTATTTCTCCATCACCACCACCACCGTCCAACATATATCACGCGAACCACTTCTGGCCATCGCGAGCACCACGTAATCGTGTGACACAACTTCCAAGTACTACAAGGCTCATGAAAAAAAAACTGTACCCAGTGAGAAACCTACACATTGAAGAGCAGGGCAATGGGGATTAAACAGGTGAAGCAGGGTATTCATTAATAACCACATAATTTTCACGTCCTGTTGTCGCAAGTCGATCAAAGCTCTACTCTACGAACGGTACGGAAAAAGGACGAATGGGTCCTTGGGTAGAAGGGAAAGCCTCTCCGGTTCCATTTAGTCGGGCAATTATAGCACAAAAATGTAACGGAGCTCTTGAACTGAGGCAACTCGAGGCAACATTGATTGGCAAGATTAGTCCTACATATATGACTAAATTGTGGGAAAACATGTGAGGTTTTTTTTCGCATGTACCTAATCCAACATAATGCTGCCACGAGTTGCCTTAGTGTGAACGCACCTTAACGTTCCTTGAGTGGTGACTGTGTTTTTTTTTATATTGTGTGTGTGAGTTAGAACGTGGCTCTCAAATGTCCCTCGAAAAAAGGCGGTCATAATCTTGTAATAATTTACACACAGGCAATCACGCAGGTTGTTTTCCTAGTGGTTTCTTTTTTTTCATGCAAGAGTTCACAGTTTGAGAAAAATGGATTTGAATACGGCGCTCTCGTGTTGTCATGGGCGCTTCCAGGAGGTGGAAGTTTATTACGAGGGGTTTATCAAAGTTTTGAATATTTCGACTATTGGCTATTTTTGATCACATCATATCATAAAAGCAATAGCAATGGTTCATACTTCGTTCAAATTGAATAAAGACTGTATTCGATGAAATTGGGACACACAAAATAGGTCACCAAAAATTTTCCTTGAGCCCGATTCTTCTCAAACTTTCTGGAAATAAAGTACTACTAAATGGTTAAGTTTTGACATCATTGGTTTATTGAACCTCTTCTCCCAACCCAAATGCCCGCACCTTTGCCTTGACCCCTTTCATCAAATTTTGGACAATGATAGAACCGACTTGCTTACTTACTTTTAACCACACTTCCTTTAGTTCAAGTTCATTTTCTATCAGTTTTGGAGTTTTAACGAGCTGTGCCTTCATGATTGCCAAACAATTTTCAATTGGGCGAAGTTCCGGAGTGTTTGGAGGGTTGACGTCTTTTGGTACAAAAACTACATTATTATCTTTGTACCAGTCTAAGACGAGCCGGGCATAGTGGCAAGATGCCAAATCCGGCCAAAACAGTGTCGAGCCATCGTGAGATCTCAAGAAGGGCAGAAGTCGTTTTTGGAGGCATTCGTCCTTGTAGATTTGTCCGTTGACGGTCCCAGAGGTGATGAAGGGCTGACTCATTTTGCCACATCCGCAGGTCGCTTGCCAGATAAGGAATTTTTTGGAGAATTTCGACAGTTTCTTCTTCCGTACACTCTCCGAAACGGTCAACTTAGAGGTGGCGACGTAGTGTTCCTGTCCTGGCATTTGTTTGGTGTTGGCTTTAATGTAGGTCTCATCATCTATCACAATGCAGAACGGTTTTGTGAACCACTCTCTGTACAGTTTTCTTGCACGAGTTTTGGCCACCGAGTTCTGTTCATCGCTCCGGTTCGGTGCCTTCTGGACCTTGTACACTTGTAATCCAGAACGTTTCATTGTTTTCTGCACAGAACAAACTGAAATTTTCGCCTTTTTGGCAACATCCCTGATCGAAATGTTGGGATAACGCTTAAATTGGTTCAATACCATCCTGGCCTTCTCCGGATTTGATGTGCCACGTTTTTTGCCACGTTTGATCACATGAGATACGGTTGAATGTGCGATTCCGAGCTATTTTCCGATCCATCGATGAGAAGCGTTTGGGTTTTCGAAGTGAGTGCCCAAAATTTGTTGGCGCACTATTTCTTCATTCGAAGCCATCACTGAAATCAGTCGACCGATTTTCACGAAACACATTACACAATTGACACAACACAATGAAATACATTCAGTTCCAGTAAATTTCAATAATTTTTACCCACACGCTAAAAAGTTACGACCAATTGCGTGTGTCCAAATTTCATCGAACACAGTCTTTATGTACGAAATGTGTAAAGAGAGATCGAAGCACTGCGCGCATTTACCTTTCTCGGGTATTACAAAAACTGACACATTAGACATAAGAGTCAATATTGACCCTCTCTAGAATAATTTCAACCTAGACACAATGTTTATAACCCTATTTAAAAGCTGATGGTCTCAAAAGTTCAGTGGTGGTGGGAAAACCTGATTTCGTTAACATTGGCAACCGGGAATCTGCTACAAATAGAAGAATGTTTTGATTTCGACGAGTAAACAGAATTGCATACAAAACATTCCAGACTATCCAGTTGTAGAGAGTTTATACTAGTTCCAGATAATGCCCCAGAGATGGCGCTGCAGTCTATCTTTGCCAAATGAAGCGCTAGAAATTAATTGTCTCAGGCAAAGTTTCTCATTATATCATTTGTCGTCTTTTTCATTATCAGATTTGTTCCATATGTTGATTCAGAGATGGCGCTGCAGTCAACATTTTCTAAATGAAGCGCTAGTGAGTTGTCGTCTACGGAAAAGTTTCTAAGTGTGTCATTTGTCGTCTTGTGAGATTATCAAATTAGTTACAGATCTTGCCGCAGAGATGGCACCGTAGTCTATCTTTGCAAAATGAAGCTCTAGAGAGTTGCCATATTAGTTGCAGATCTTTTAGCATAGATGAAGCTGTAGTCTAACTCCCGTTTCATTTTGCTCAATCTTTTAGAACAATTGTATACTACACACTACCAAAATGTCATGTAAATTCCTGTCCCCTGAGACCGACACATGCAAGCGTCCTTTAGCACATAAGAATAAGTTCAAAGAGATCAGAAAATAAATTCAATCAAACACATCTTTCGTCGAATTGCGTATGCGTCAGTTTCACGAGACATAATTTTACACGAAATCTTCCTTTACGTTTCCCAACGTTTTACAAACATGAATTAAGTCTCGTGTAAAATTTATTATTTCTAAGTGTGTACCTGTTTTTCTCGCAAGGAAATGTTACTCTATTTGCGTAAAAAGTGGATCTCATCATAATTCACTCCTTGAGAAAAATTTAGTAAACTAAAACGAAAAAAAAACTTGCACTTTTTGCGTAACTTTATTGAAAAAATCCAATTTTTCCCGCCATTTTATCACATTTTTCCTTATTTAATAATAAAATATTACAATTACATACATATACTTTTAAATTACATAGACAAGATAACACTGTAATAAAGAAAGTTTCAGCTAAATCGAATAATTAGTTTTCGTGTTATCACCGGCATAAACTCCGGAAATGCTGTGTTGAGACAAACTCGTTGAAAATAGGTCTGCGTCTTCGAAAAAAGATGAAAAGAAACACTTGGAGCTCGAATTTCGAAAAAAGGGTTTCAGGAGCAACTACGGGAAATTTTTTGATCATTCTATCAACCCCCCCTTAAAACAGCACATTTTGTCAAAAAAAATTAGCAAAGTACAATCAACCCCCGACTAACGCGGATCCATTTGAGGAAGGTCTTGAGTGATATATGGGGTTTGACTTTCTTGGTTTCGTTATAGAGTATCTCGTGATCCATCGTATGTAGCAAGTAACTTTCTTCAGCAAATTTGTTCAAGATGGTGAACTTAAAAGTTCAGAATTTTCTCACTTCGTGGTGCTAGTATGCATGTAAAACTAATGAAAAGCCTGAATCTAGACATCCTTGACATATAGGAAGTTGGTGTCTTCGACAAATATATTTGAGTGGCTAAGTCCCTTTTGGTTGGTATTAACATTAATTCAAAATTCAACCGCTATGTGGTGCATGTATTCTTGTAAACATGTTGTATTACCTGTGCCCTGAGATCTACATCATTAATGAATGTGCTGTATTCGGGAAAGTTATTCGAGAAATCATGACCTTCTAGGCGGTCGACTTAAAAATTAGGAATAACCTCACTACGCTGCGCAGATTTTCATGTAAAATTACTGAAAAACGTGGATCTCAAAATTCTTGACATATTGAAAGATGGTGTTTTTGGCAAATATGTTTGAGTGATCATGGCCTTTCGGAGAGTGTGAACATTCGTTCAGAACTCGTTTGCAACGTAGCGCGAGTGAAAAGGTGCACTATTGGTATCGTTTAAATTTTGAGATTTAGAACAACCATGAATTTGCTGTCTGAATTGACTGAGTGAGGAAAAGAGCCCGACGTAAACATACGATCATAAGATTCTCCAAAACTAACGGAAGTTCTGCACAGAACGGAAGAAAATTTCTGCAAAAAACCTCAGGGAAGTTCTCCAGGAGAACCGTTTTAAATAAAATAAAAACCTGAATTTAGCCACCTTCTCTCGCTTTTCTAAAGCTCTCTGCAGATCTTCTCTTAGGTTATCTGCAAAACTTCCTTGAAGTTCTCTGACTTTCTTTGCAGAGTTTCCCTGAAGTTTGCTGTAGAACTTCCCTGAAGTACTCTGCGGATTTTTCCTGAAGTTCTCTGCAGAACTTTCATAAACTTCTCTGCAGACTTTTCTGAAGTGCTCTGCAGAACTCCTGAAGTTTTCTGCAGAACTTTCATGAAGCTCTCTGTAAAACTTTCCTGAAGCTTTCTGAAGAACTTCCATGAAGTTCTCTGGAGAACTTCCATAAAGTTCTCCGAAGAACTTCCCTGAAGTTTTCTGAAGGACTTACCCGAAGTTTTGTGAGGAACTTCTCTGAAGGACTAGCCCGAGTTTGTCAGAAGAACGTACCAAAAATAGCCATATTGGGGTATATTATGCCCACATATCATTTGACACCCCATCAAGGGAATCCGCGCATGGCGGGGAGTTTACTGCACTCTGTTGTTGTTTCTTTTTTTTTACAAAAATTGCTACCTTTCAACGGCCATAACTTTTTCTGGTGAAGTCGGATCGACACAGTTTCTTCTGCAAAGCTGTTTGCTAAAGTCTAAGAAACTCACCGGCTGAATGTTTCTTTAATAAAGATTTCTTATCTAATCTAAGTCTAAGAAACTCTAGAAAAAAAAGCTTTGGGATGATTAAAACTCAAGCTGAGGCAGTTATTTAAAACGTTCAGGAAAAAGATCGGAGATTTTACCATAAGACCAGAGAACTTCAAGATAAAATCAATGAAAAGAGATCGATTATTGTACACATTTTAAGAAAAAGCTTTTTCCGAAAATTTGTCTACTCGTAACTTTGGAACAGATTTCCAATGAGGTTTTCAGAATGACAAAAGCATTAATGTAATTGACAAAACACGCGTGTTAATTGTAAACACTTATCTTTGAAATGTGGCAACTAAGGTGATAGAAGCCCTGCATTATTGCATGGTGTAATATTTCAATGACATTTTGAAATCTTTCATCATAACGGTTGCCGACTCGATCAGACTCGACTCCACTTCTATAGTTGACCCCATAATATATAATTAAATTTGGATCGGATATAGGATTCCATGCCAATATGGGGGCACATGCTGTGACCACCCCCCCCTCCCCCACATCCAAAATCACGAGTGTTCATGACAACGTAAGCCTTTGATAATGAATATTATTTTTCAAAATTTTCCCTGACTCAAAAATGGGGTTTTCCGGCTTTGGGCAATTTTTACTGTGGAAAATTTAGGAGGATTTTTTTTAAATTATATTCTTTCTAAAGTTTTGAAAAAAAAATCATGAAAGTTTGGAAAAAAAAATTACAAGATTCAGCTCTACTGAGTTGTTCGAAATGATAACGTAATACTAACTGTTAGCCATTTAGATGATACAATGCAATGTTCTTTGAATGAACCCTATTAGACCTATTTTTTACAAGCAATTTGGTGCATTCTGATTAAATTGGTGCTCAATAACATATAAATGATTGAAAAAGAATAAAATATTTAGAACTTTAAATCTACAGTTGTAACAGTTGCTTTATCCGCTATTCAACGTTATGATACGTGTTCAAATATATTCAATGAATGCCATAGAAGACAAACAGACATTATGAGATAACCTGGGGCTATCCTATGCCAAACAAACTAACTTAACTTTGTATAGCCCATAAAGCTATTGTTACAATTGTAGACCTTAAGTTTTAAAGGACAGTTTTAATGACCTGAAACTAATAATGTTATCCTTGATGTTTGTGGACGTTGCAGAATATTCATTGCATATGTTTGAATATTTATCGTAGCTTCGTATAGCCCAAAAGGCTACGGTTACTACCGAATATCTTAAGTTTTGAACTCAAGGTTAGTTTTTATGAACCTGAACATCCCGAGATAATCTGACAATGACTGGTGAGGTTACAGAAGCTTTACTGAATGTGTTTGAATGCATTTCGTCACCTTTGATAGGTTATAAAGCTAACTTTACGACTATAGATCCCAAATTCTGAACTCAAGGGCAGTTTTGATGGCCTAGAACATCCCAAGATATCTCATTATATCGATTGACCTTTCAAAAGAATCTCTTAATTCGGTCAGATACATTTTGTTACTTCGCTTAGTTCAAAAAGCTGTAGATTTCAAGCTATAATTCAGCTGTAGATTTTATGTTTTGAATTCCAGAAAAGTTTGGTTAACCTAAAACATCCAAAGATTATCTCATAATGTCTGTTGTACTTCCAAAATATTCAATGAAAATGTTTCAATTCATACCCAAGTAACACACAAAACATATTTATACAACAATTAATAATTGTTTGTTTTATAAATGTATTATGAATGTATTGCAAAACATGCCTAGTTCGAATTGGGTTGAATCTCTCGTATATTATTTATCAATCTGACAAGCGAGTGAGCTAAAAATACATTTTTCACTGCTGAAAGTGATGTATACTTTATTGTTCTTCTCTGTTCCTAGCATTTATAAAACATGACAAGGGCAAGATGTTCTGGGTAGTTCTAAAAACTGTTGAAATTACATTACACCAACCATGTTTTGCAAAACGTTTTATCTTCCTCATAAAGATGAATTAGTTGTACAAGATTCTAGTTTCACTGTCAACGAGAAGCATATCATACCCAAGCAACACCGAACCGTCATAATTAGTTGCAACAACTTGATTTTTACCTAATTTAGTCACATTGAAGTAACTTTTACTGGTTTGCAACAAGTGTGCTGCTAGGGTAGATACTCAGAGTTTACTTTTCAACAAACGGAGTTGGCTTAGCAAAGAAGCTACATTCCTATCACGCCAAAGACTACTATTCAAATCAAGCACCTGGTGCTGTTATATTTTTGTAAGAGAATGATTTATTTTTCTATATTATTTTTTATAAAACTTAACTTTTTGCGCTTCTTACGTCATATTAAAGTATGAAATAAAGTGTCCTACAGGTATATTTGTCACTTGGTAGTACTTTCAACTTGTTTTTTACAAACTGTGTTGCTTGGGTAGCTTTGCACAGCCCAGAAAGCTTTTGTTACAACTGTAGGTCCTATATTCTGATCTCATAGATAGCTTGGATTGCCTAGAACATGTTATGTTGCTTTGTAATGTTTTTTTGACTTTAAGGATGTAAACTGGATATGTTTGAATATTTATTGTAACTTGGTATTGCCTAAAATTTACTGTTACAACTGTAAATTTTAAGTTCTGATCGCCAAGACAGTTTGGATGGTCTAGTTCATCCTCATATTTTTTTTGTGCATTTTTACGTTCGAAAATATTAACTGAACATACTTGAATACGTGACGTAACTATGTATAGCCCAAAAAACTAGATTTCCAGTTCTGAGCTACAGGACGGTTTTTTTAAATCTAAAACTGTGGTGAAACTCGACCATAACGTCCATTTTATTTATCCTAGTCACATGATCATAAATATGAACGTTATGCATCAACTATCACCAATGTGCATTTATATCTACGTACTGGAAGATTCAAATTTTGAGTACGTAGTTCATATAAGTTAAGTCCTCAAAAAAAAGACCTTTGGTTCGTATAAAAACTTATGCAAATTGATTGATTCATAAAAAGAAAACCGTAAACAATAGCTCGACCCAGTCGCGCCAGCTGTTTCCTGCCAGCAACTTAGTCCTGCTTCCTGCCATCAGAGTCGTTCTGGTCCTGTGGTCGAGTCCGGTGATGGGGTCTCCCAACCCTTATTGTACAGGCGAGTACATATCTTCATGCAACATTTCTGTGCCTGATATGCTTCCGTGTTGCAGCACCACGCCAGATTCCCCGCTTTAGGCGGTTCTACTGTTCACCCGACTCAATTCAGAGGCATCTCTTCCTCCGACATCTCACCGCAACTTCGCATCTACTATCAAAATGTTCGTGGACTTCGAACGAAGATCGACGATTTCTATCTGGCAGTGCATGATGCGGAGTATGATGTGATAGTACTAACAGAGACGTGGCTCGACGATTGTATTCCTATCGACTCAACTGTTTGGAAATTCATTCACAGTTTTTCGGACGGATCGTAATCCACTGAATAGTAAAAAGCGTCGCGGTGGTGGTGTTTTGATAGCAGTATCCTCTAGATTATGCTGTTATGTCGACCCAGCCCCAACTAGCGTGACATTGGAACAGTTATGGGTAAAGATTAAATTGCAAACGTGTTCCATAAGTATTGGAAATGTATACCTTCCTCCTGACCGTAGAGACGACTTTAATCTAATAACGCTTCATAGTGAATCTATAAGTTCTGTTTTGGCAAGTTTGAAACCATGTGATATGGTGCTTCAGTTTGGAGACTATAATCATCCCAACATTTGTTGGACTGCTTCAGAGGATGGCGGGCTTAATATAGATGCTGGCTCATCTCGATTTTCGACTTCGGATGGTGTATTGTGTGATGCTTTTTGTTTTAACGTTCTGACACAAATTAACTCAATTAAGAATTCCAATTCTCGTATTCTTGACTTGATATTGGTGAACGATACAGCTTTGCCCAGTTGCAGTATTTCTGAGGCGCTTGATGTATTTGTATATCCAGACATTGCACATCCTCCTATTGACGTTTCTGTTACATTGCCTCTACCCGTGAGATTTGAGCAATTACATGTCAATCCGTGGCCTGATTTTCATCGTGTCGATTATAACCTGTTGAATGAAGCGCTCTCTGTGATTGATTGGCAATTTTTGGATGGCACTCGAAGTATAGATAAAATCGTTGAGTCGTTCAACTCTGAGATTCGCCGTGTTATAGATACGCATGTGCCACTTCGACGACCTGCATTGAAACCTCCATGGACAAACAACCATCTTCGCAGATTAAAACGACGTCGCCGAGCAGCTCTTCGGAAATATAAGAGTAATCGTTCACCTCCACTTGAAACGTCGCTTCGTTCTGGCAGTAATAACTACATGAGATATAATCGCTTCATGCATGCCCGCTACATTGATCGTACACAGACAAATTTACGTTTGCAACCAAAGCGATTTTGGTCATTTGTTCGGTCGAAACGCAAAAATAATGGATTACCTTCGACTATGTATCTCAATGATCGTTCCTCTAGCACCAATGCCATCAAGTGTGAGTTATTTGCTGATCACTTTAAGAGTGCTTTTTCGAACAGGCCGATTTCTTCCTCGAATGTATATGCAGCTCTCCGTGAAACACCATCCGACAGGTTTGAATTTGGAATTTTTCAAATCAATGAGGAGCACGTCGAAATTGCGATACGTAAACTTAAAAACTCTGTTACGTGCGGTTCGGATGGTATCCCTGCGGCATCCTGAAGAAGTGTTCGAGCGTTTTAGTGCTGCCATTAGTCAAACTATTCAACATTTCATTGCAACAAATGATATTCCCAACCGCGTGGAAGATTTCGGACATGACCCCTGTTCACAAAAAGGGCGACAATTGTAACATTGCTAATTACCGCGGAATAACATCGTTGAG
This sequence comes from Aedes japonicus, assembly GCA_034211315.2. Classification (NCBI taxonomy): domain Eukaryota; kingdom Metazoa; phylum Arthropoda; class Insecta; order Diptera; family Culicidae; genus Aedes; species Aedes japonicus. Next base: position 51,515 of record JASCZW010005665.1, read on the forward strand.
TGCTTGCTCAAAACTCTTTGAAATCATTGTCAATCAAGCGCTTTTCGCTGCTTCCAAGAACTATATATCTACTGCCCAGCATGGATTCTACCCGAAGAGATCCGTGACGACAAATCTCTTCGCAATTCACCTCTTTGTGCATTCGATCGATGGACGCTGGCATGCAAGTAGATGCTATATACACTGATTTCAAAGCTGCATTCGACCGAGTGAACCACGATCTTCTGCTTCGAAAACTCGAGAAACTCGGAGTATCCATAGCTTTTGTAGGTTGGTTCAAATCATACTTGTCCGGGCGGTCTATGAGAGTTAGAATAGGCTCATCGCTTTCAGATGTGTTTACTATATCATCTGGTGTTCCACAAGGGAGTAACTTGGGCCCGCTACTGTTTTCGCTGTTTATTAATGACGCTGCGTTCATTTTACTCATCTGGAACTCGTGTTTTCTACGCCGACGATTTGAAGATTTTCAAGGTTATCACGTGTATCGAGGACTGTACCTACCTGCAGAAACTGTTGGATTTATTTGCGGATTGGAGTAAACGGAACCTCTTGGAGCTGTGTGAACGAAGTGCAACACTGTTTCGTTACTAGAAAACGTCTGCCGATCATTTTTCACTACCGTCTCAATGGGCATGCTTTAGAACGGCTGGAAAAAGGTTAGAGACCTTGTGTGATTTTGGACTCCCAGCTCAACTTCCGAATTCATATTGACGATGTGATCTCGAAAGCTAACAGACAGCTCGGTTTCATATTTAAGCTTACCGATGGTTTCACTGATCCTCTGTGTTTGAAATCATTGTACTGTGCTCTGGTGCGATCGATTCTGGAATCTGCTGTATTAGTTTGGTGTCCGTTCAACATTATGCGGGTTGACCGTATCGAATCGATCCAACGAAAGTTTGTGCGCCTAGCTCTTCGTCATCTACCATGGCGTGACCGCCTTAATCTGCCGCCATATGAACATCGCTGTATGCTTATAGAATTGGAAACCCTGGAGAAAGAAGGATTGACATGCAAGCAGTTTTTGTTGCCAAGGTCCTTGCTGGAGAGTATCGATGTACCTGCTATTCTTGCGGATATTAATATATATGTACCAGAACGCTCCCTTCGTCGGCGGAGTTTTTTGCATTTGGCAACCCGCAATACTAGATACGGCCAACACGACCCAATACGCTTCATGGCATCTCGCTTCAACGACGTTTCAAGTCATTTTGATTTTCACGTCCCTGCTGCCGTTATACGCAACATCATCTAATGAATCTGACATAAATGCGATGGACTTATGGACCGAGATGATTTGTTGATCTACTAGATATTAACGACAATTGAAAAAACGACTGATTTTCCTTTTTTTTTTTATCATCTTAACCTGGTTTTGTAACTTGTGATCTATGTATATTGTAGTTATTTTGCTCTTCCTTCATTGTTGTATTCATGTCAATGTTTGATTTGTATCTTATGTTATTTATATTTAAGAATATGACAGGGTTTTTATGCCAATTTGAGCCTCTCCCGTCTCAAATTGTCTTTTCCCTGTCCATCTTCATTAAGACTAAAGTGTCAGATGGAGATTAATAATAAATAAATAAATAAATAAATAAATAAATAAATTACTGTATGTGTGGATCAACGCGCGTTCAAAATATGAAGTCGTTTGATTTGAATGCGGCTGAATTAATGCGAAAATTTGAAGGGAATCAGTCGACTGTCAAAATAGTATTCCACTCTCCAGTAACACAAAAAAAATTAGAAAACATTTCCACTATAGAATTTTGCAAGATGACGTCACTAGTGAACGTGTGGTTCATCCTGATGAATGGAATTCAGTTTTTACAGGTATTCGTGGTTTGTTTGTTTTCGAAATCAAACAGATGAAATAAACAAACCACGGACTCCTGTTAAAAGAAATTCATCCGATTAATTTTGCGAGGTTATGTTAGGTCGGTGTAAAACTCAATTGGTTAGACTTCACCATTACATGGCGTGGATTACTTTGATGTGGTTTTATTTTTAGTTTATTGTTGGTTCGATCTTCATGGATGGTCCATTTGCAAGATTCATAGATCAAGAGTACAGTAATTCTCTTAAATGAAATTACTTTCGAACTTAAATTTGATTTTCGTTTTACAAAAACTAAAATGTAATCCAAGCTTGGGACCCCTGGAACATCCCCAACCTGACCCCAGAGGGGCAAATGAAAAGCAACCGACATTAACAAAACTCCACGATTTAATTGCCTTTCTTCCAGAGTGAACGCTTTCGCGATATGGACGTTTCGTGTCAGCCCGTCACCGATGCTAACCGTCGTCATAGCCGTCGTCGTCGTCGTCGTCGTCGTCGTCGAGGGTTATTGTTAGCAAATCTTTCCACAGGCTGCGATATGTGAAACGGCCCTCAGTCAGTAACGACCATGGCAGCCATGTTGGTTCGCCTTTCCTGTTAACTGAAATGGGGGACACCACTCGTCTTGGATTGTTTCTGTGCTTTGCGTGTCCGCGCGGAACACACCGGAATCGCGTGTCTCGGCAGGTCCGGTGAGCACACACCTGCTGGACTCAGTTGCCCGTTTTGTGCTCCTTTTATTCATGTTGATGAATGCCAAGTTTCACTCGTTCCGCTGGTTCCACGATGGTCGGTGGAGCGAAATTTGGGTTGAATTTCAATTTTAATTCCAATTTTCCGAATTTGGGGCGACTGAGTGACGCTTTCTTGCTGAACGAAAAACGTACATTTGAAACCCACAATTGAATCGTCCCATCATAGTCGCTAATTGACTTTTTCCTCCCTTGCTCATTCTCTCTTCAATGGAGCTGGATGTGTCACGGTTATTTGGTGAAATCTGGTGGAATCATGCAAAAGAGGGAACCAGTTGCTTCCATCACAGTGCAGGGCAGCAAATAGCTCAAGTGCCTCTCGAAAAAGCTTATCCAACCTATCCTCGTCGAATCCCCGGGAACGAAGGAGCACTAGAAGTGCGAGGAGTGTTGATGGAATCTAATTAAAATTTCATAAAGTCGTTTCGGGTTGTCAGTGCTGCGGGAATAAGACGGGATAACATTTTGAAAAATAACAGAATCCTTTTCCTTGGTGCAGCAACTTTCATCTAGCGGCGTCGGCTGCAGAAACGGCTGTCGTTCGTCGCATTTGTCGGATCGTGCTTTGATTTATTTTTCATAACAGTTGAAGTTGTTGCTTTTATGAAAAGCCATTCTCGGGGCACACTCGCTGTGACAAAACGCAGTAACGATGAGTTGGCATTCCCCGTGCAGCAGCGCGCGAACCACTCAGACTAAATGTGAACTACGAGCAACTATAGTGCGATGAGGGGGAGCGAGGGGAAACTTCTAAAAGTGACATTCTACTCGCGTTTGAATCAAGTTATATGCCATGAATACACAGTCGTTCGCCATCTACAAACATACTAATGACTCTTTTCTACGTCTCATTTTCAGGACCGAATATTAAGACTGCAATAGCTATATTAAATTGTATATTAGCGAGACAACTCTGTTTCGAGGATCCGTCATGTTCCGCCATCCTAGAAATCATCCCACGTGTGTGCGGGCCGGTACCAGGTGAGTTGTATTGAGGTGAAATGTATTGTTTGTTCGTTGGGTTGACATGAAGCTCGTTTTTCCCATCAATCGACTCATCATCTGAACCGTTGCAAATGTAATCTGATCGACATTGAATGGACGTTTTTTCCACAATTGACCGAGGGGCACCGTCACGGGTTCGCTTTTCATCTGTTTCGAGATGACTGACAGCAACGAAGAAACAAAAAAACGAGTGGCTTGGGGTGGGACACCAATGAAAGGAGGAAGTCTGTCGAAAGTAGTTCGAAAAATCAAATTTGAATATCGAAATGCAATAATTGCCACGTAGAAGTTGCTGGTCGCTAGCTGGTTTTGAGGTTACGTATCATCAAGTCTTATTATTCAAAGCATTTCTTTTTAAACGTAGTTACTCAAGAGAAACCCAGACAATATTTTGGTTAAAATGTCAAGGGATCCATGAAAAAAACAATAAGGACGTTTCTGAAAGATTTCATGTACCTTGAGCAAACATTCTATTTAAAGGGTGTAACGACAAAAAATTGGTCATCATAAACATTCCGCATTTTTTTCAATCGTGCATTTGAGAAGCTTGTTAGGAATTTTGTAATTACCTTTCACTGTTCATTTTGGGGATTTGGGACATTTTTTAATTTTAACACAATTCAACGGGCGACCCACATCAAATTGCATCATGCCTTGGAACATTGTATAATGCCTTAGAAAATTACCCGAAATTTTCTTTTGTAAATTTGGGTAGAAGCAGTTGAGAGTGCATTGTTTTTGGTTTTATTTTTATCGTTGTAAGTTTTTAGAAAATTGGAAACCACTCGGAATTATGCAGTCAACGGTTATTCTTGTGATTAAACGTTGCTACGAAACTATGAGCATCGCTTCCGTTCGAGAAATGTGGTCAGAAGGATGTTCTATTAGTGATCAGGATCACAATCGTGTCGTGAAAGCATTTAAGCGGAATCCCAATGCTTTAGTCAGGGATGTGGCCAAAAAGTTGAATCTGTCCAAGTCTTTCGTTCAAAGAGCCAAGAATCAGGAGGAACTGCATACGTACAAAGTGTAGAAGGCTTCAAATCTTGACGAATGGCAAAATACGGTGGAAAAGTCACGGGCCTGGAAACGGTACACCTAGGTGCTGACGAAGTCTCATTGTCTCATCATGGATGATGAGACTAACGTCAAATCGGACTTCCGGCAGATTCCGGGGCTTATGTTCTTCACTGCCTAGCACAAATTTAATGCTCCGGAGGAGGTAAGTTAGCAGAAACTTTCAATGTTTGTCAAGAAAAACATGATTTGGCAAGCGAACTGCTCATGTGAAAAACGGAATGCGCTATTCGTGACTACGGGGACTGTAAACGGGGAGATTCACTTCAAGGAGAGTCTACAGAAGCGTCTGCATCTTCTGTTGAAGCATCATGATGGTCCTACGATCTTCTGGCCTGATCTAACTACATGCCACTATTCAAATGTTATCCTGGAGTGTAACGGAGCCCCCCCAACGCACCGGAACTAAGGTTCATCGAAAAAAACTGTGCTATTGCGAAGCAAGCACTACGGAGGCATCCCAAGAAAGTCAAATCTGAGGAAGACATGAAGAAAAAGAGGGTTTCCGTACAGAAGAAGCTACAACCATATGTTGTACAGATCCTAATGTGTGGAGTTAAGCGTAAGGTACAAGTGTACGTTTATGGTATTGAAGTTGAATGAAATAGATTTGCCAAAATCTTACGGATGAAACTAGAAATGAGAAGAAATAGAATAGAGTTAGAAATTGATATATTCCATTTACTTCCAACTACCTTATCTCGGCAGATACGCGTATTTTGTCTACAATGTGCAGACTTCTTCAGTTTCTCGTACTAATAACTCTACTAGAAAGATAAGCAAAGGTGGTTGGAATAAAGGAATTGGTAAGATTCTCTATATTTTTTATTCCAAACAGTTTTGCTTTGACAAAGGTTTTGTAAATTATATTACTTCATTAACTTCTTCAGGCCTAAGGGGTCATAAATGATCCCAAAATGAACTTGACGGTATCAAATACTGACCAAGTAAAAGTGAACACTGTCTTAGGCAAATTTGTTCTTCACCAAGTTTGATATCTTGTAAAATATAAAAAAAAATAAAACATTTAAGTTTAAGGTCTTTTTGACAACCTAGAACATCCTGAATATGAGTTCAGAAAGAAAAAAATTAAATTGCTTGTAATATTTTAAAACGTTTTATTAAAAAAAAGGTACATATGCATACTGATTTTTGAATTCTCGTTGATGAACGTTATACATGTTTGTACCATTCTGGGATGTTCTAGGTTATCCAAAATGTTTATGAGTTCTGAAGGTCAGCTCTACAGTTGTAACAGTAGCTTCAAGGTCTGCATATGGTTACGATATGTATTCAAACATATTTAATTAACCGTTTGGACGATCAACAGTAATTATTTGAAAATTTTGTGATGTTCTAGGTCATCTAAACTGTCCTTGGGCTCAGAACATAAGATCTACAGTTGTTAATATAGCCTTTTGGGTAATACAAAATTACGCTACGTATTCAACCATATTCAGTGAATATTTCCGAACGCAAAAGAAAAACATGATGAGATAAACTGAGATCATCTAGTTCATCCAAACTACCCCTGAGTTCAGAACATAAGATCTTCATTTGTAACAGTAGATTTCTGAGTATGCAAAGGAACAACGGGTATTTAACAATATTTATTGAATAGACTGGAGGGTCAACATTCTTGGGATATTATTGGTCATACAAACTATCCTTCAATTTAAAACCGAAGATCTACAGTTGCAACAGTAGTTTATTTTTTTAGTATATGAGTTGACGATCGTTATTTTATAACTTTGTGACTGTCCTGTAGCTAAGAACTAGAAATTTACGGTTGCTTTTTGAGCTGTACGAAGTTAATTCACGAAGATTATCCTATCGCAGCCAGGGATGCAGGGCGATTTGCAATTCCATGTTTCGAGTTTCCAACTTATCAACTTCTATTCTTTATGTAACATTGATTTTTTTAAAGGTAGATTTTCGGGTCTTCCCCAAACCCTGTCTCGCCGGAGGATCGTCGTTTAGATAACTTTTTAGAGTCTTACGCTGGCACAGGGATGATGATCAGCCGCTCATAACATGAAGAACAGACGCTTATTCGAGCCTTTCCTATGGTTATTCATACCCCAGACGGTACCACGAGAGGTATGGATAGGAGTTATTGGACAAGAGACAAAAGATCGCAGTAGGATCTATTTTATACCTACAAGTACGCGAAGTACTTAAGGAACGCATTATCCAGTCATTTAGCAACCAGATCGATGGTGTTGAAATCGAGGGAGTAGACTAATTCATGTATCTGGGCTCATTGGTTACCGCCGATAACGACAACAGCAGAGAAATACAAAGGCGCATTAAGGCTGGCAATCGTGTCTACTTTGGTCTCCGTATGACGCTAAGATCGAGCAAAGTTCACCGAACTACAAAGTTGACCATCTATATTAATTAGACCGGTCACGAAACATGGACATTGCTAGTGGAGGACCAACGCGCTTGATGTCTGAACGGAAGGAGCTGCGTACGATCTACGGTGGAGTGCAGATGGAAAACGGAATGTGGAGCTGTGAATGAACCACGAATTGCATCAGTTGCTGGGAGGACCTCTCATCGTACACATCGCTACAATCGGTCGACTACGATGGGCTGGGCATGTCGTAAGAATGACGGACGACAGCCTTGTTAAAATGGGTACAGAAAGAGAGGCGTAAAGAGCAAGGTAGACCGATCAATAGAAGCTGACCTGTGGACTCTCTGCAGACAGCGAGGTTGGCGAGGTGCAGCCATGGACAATGGAGACAACTTCTGTGTACAGCAAAGGCCACACTGGCCTTAGTCTGATTAGTAAGGTAAAGTAAAGTTACGTCACGTAATCAAGCATATTCAGTGATTATTTTTGAACGTTGAAAACGACGATCATCTTGGGATTCACAGGACATTCATTGAATATGTTTGAATACATGTCATAACATTGTAACGTGGATAAAGCTGCTATTATAGCTGTAGATCTTGAGTTTTAAACTCCATGACAGTTTTTGGCATAGAATATCGTAAGAATTTCACATTATATCTGTTGCTCTTCCAAGACATTAATGTTATATGATTGAATACATTGCGAACTATTTATCGTGAATAAAACTACTGTTACAACAGTAAATCTTGAGTTCTGAACTTCAGAACATTTTGAATGACATTGAATATCTCATGATTTTCTCATAGAGGTTGTACGAAATCAAATTGCACCACTTTAAAATGGCTGTAACTTTTTATCCGTTAAGTATTTTCTATTGAAATTTTGGGTGGAATTAGTTAAAAAGTCTAGTGTTTACGTTGTGTAACTTTCACTAGTAGATGTGCAATCGTTGCGAAGATGGAGTCGGAAGACTAGCAGCGGCGCAACGAAATTTTGCGCACGTACCTCGTCAATCCGGATCTTTCTCATCGTGTCATCAGCAAAAAGCTGGGAATGGTACATGCTATGGTGTCTTGTGTTTTAAATCTGTACCACGAACATTTGACCATCGATCGGAAAGAAAAATGTGACAAAACTGGATCTCCGCAAAGTGTTAAGGATTACAAACGAGTAGTTCAAACTTTCAAGAGGAATCCTAACAGTTCAGTTCGAGATGTGGCGAAGAAACTAAATCTTACCAAAACTTTCGTGCAGGATGCAAAAAAAACGTACAAAGTCCAAAAGACGCCTAATCGCGAAGATCGGCAGAATACGATAGGTAAAACACGTGCACGGAAGCTCTACACCCAGATGTTGATGAAACCACATTGCTTCGTTACGGCTGATGAAACGTGTGTAAAAGCAGACTTCCGGCAGCTTCCGGGGCTCCAGGTTTCCACTGCTCATCATAAATGCGATGTTCCCGAGGACGATAGAAAGCAGAAGATGTCAAAGTTTGCCAAAAAAAAAAAGTATGATTTGGCAAGCAATTTGCTCGTGTGGAAAGCGAAGCACCCCATTCGTGACAACTGGAACGGTCAACGGGCAAAAACCAAAAGCGTCTACTTCCTCTTCTGTGGACACGCGATGGTCCTACGATTTTCTGAGCGGATTTAGCCTCGTGTCATTACTCGAAAGAGGTTTTGGAGCGGTACAAGGCTAAGGAGGTCAATTTCGTGCCGAAGCACCTCAACCCCCCGAACGCATCGGAAATGCGACCAATTGAAAAGTACTGGGCCATCGCGAAGCAGGCATTTTGGAAGTATCCTAAGGAAGTGAAATCGAAGGAAGATATGAAGAAAAAAAGGATCGCCACGCAAAAAAAAGTTGGTCCAAATGCTGTACAGGGCCTTATGAGTAATGTAAATAAGAAGGTTCGTGCATTTGGATATGGAATTGAAATTGTATGAGCGATTAAACCCTGTGCCGTAGGTAGAGGATACGTAGTGGGACTATTTCTTTATTTATTGACACCTTGCAGTCGATCACCCATCTTATTTTTTTTTTTTTGGCTTTATCACAATGTCTACGGGTGATGCCTACTCACTAGTCATGACTGGTGTAATCACTTTCTCTTTCTCAAGTTTTTCCAAATAACTTAGGACTTTTTCCTTCGGTGTATACGGAACATCGTTTGCTTTCTTGAATATAGGAGTATTTGATTTCAGCATCAATTGGGCTTGAAAACCGAAAATCACCACTCGAAAATTGTCACCGTACTCGAAAAAAGATGTCTCCATTTAGAGAAAAATACATCCAGCCACGTTCTGCTCAGTAGGGGCGTAAATCTATTAACAGTGTTCAAAAACAACAACTTCAATTTAGCTCCCACTCCATTGAACACCACCGACACATTCGCCTCACCGCCAAGCTTTAGTTTCTCTCCGTTAACCACTATCAACTGCTTGTTGTAATTTTGGAAGGAAGTATTGAACAGCATTTAATAATGGGCTTTACCAATAACCGATACTGAAGAACCGCAACCTAGTTTCATTTGCAACTTTTTGCCCTCAACCATTAGTTCTATAAAACAGGGATCACTAATCTTATTTATAGAAGCAATCATCAATTTAATTCACCATCGTCTGTGTCACTATCTGAGTTCTCGGTTTAGCAGATTTGAAAGTTGCACCTCTGTGGTGGTTTCCTGGTCTTAGGTGTGCACCATGTTGATAGCGTCGCGCCCCATGTTTTAAATCTCAAATATTTTCTTCTAATATGCCTTTTATTACCACAAAAAAAGACATATCACATCTGTATATTTCGGGTTTGTTGCCATTGCTATGGTCTAAATTTGCCTGTCACCCTCCAATATTGCCTTCCTGGTCTAGTATGGTGATTAATTCTCCTATCATATGGTTTATATCCAAGCCTGTCCTCAATTGATCTTTTAGGTGAATTCACCGCCACCTCACTGTTACATACCCTTGCAAAAGATTTACGCAGCTTAAAATCTTCCCGTGCTAGATTCAACCCTTGCAGGTGGACGAGTCAAAGAAGCAATCTGACCATATTGATCATCAGTGTTCTTGTTTAATTTTTTACAATTTTTCCCTCCCATTTCCCACTTAGCAGTTATTTCCTCTGTAGATTTCTGTAGATTTTCCTTATTTGATAATCTTTCCCTAAGTGACTTTTCGCGAACTCCTGCTAAAATGCGGTCCTTTATCGCCAAATATTTGAAATCACCGAAAGAGCACAAGTCAGCCTACAGTTTACCTGAGCGAACAAAATTCTCAACAGTCTCATTGGGTTGTTGTATACGATTATTGAACTTCAATCTCTGCATTATATCAGATTCGGTTTTATCTAACCTTGAACGCAGTTTAGCTGCCATGTCTTCATAGGACACCGTAGACAAAGCACTCCTAGGAAATAGCAGTTTCAGTTCATGGTAAATCACTGGGCCACTGGGAGTTATAAAATGTGCCCCTTTTGAAGCCGAAGAGACTTCATTTAACGAAAAATAAAATTATAAACGCTCCGCCCATTGGCGTACCCTTCCGATAAGGTTCAATGGTCTTAGTGGCATTTACGTTAAACATATTATGAATAGACAGTTAGCGCTCAACTCTGAAGCCGTTCAGTCGAAATTTCGAAGGAGCGAATTCAGAAGTCGTTCACAGACTATTAAATCCGTTTATTTTTGATCGTATACACTTTCCGTTGCTACAGTATATATTTCGCATAGTTTGTTTCTATTGTGCCGCCGCGATGCCTCGTCGCAAAAACACGTTTAGAGTCGATTACTCGCAGTTTCCGAGACAACTTTCCCATGAAGAAATCATTAAATTCATCGGAAAGGAGCTCGGTCTCACACGTGATAACGTACGTTTGCTGCAGCCAAGCAAACGGCTTGGTTGTACCTTCGTGGAGGTCGACAACCTCGCACTTGCCGAAAAGATTGTCCAACAACACGACAACAAACACGAGTTCGTGTTCGACGGGAAAGCCTTCAAACTGCGAATTCTGATGGAGGACGGAGCGGTAGAAGTGCGCCTCTTTGATCTCTCCAGCGACATCACAAACAACCAAATCGCCATGTTTCTCTCCGATTACGGAGACGTTCTCAACATTCGTGACCTACTGTGGGACGAGCGTTCCGGCTTCGGTGGCGTCAAGACTGGGGTTCGTATCGTGCGGATGGTCGTGGAGAAAAATATTCCTTCTCTCGTATCGATTGGCGGAGAGGACACGGCGGTAGGATACAGAGGGCAGCGCCAGACGTGCTTACATTGCCAAGAGTTTGTACATGTTGGAATTCCATGTGTACAGAACAAGAAACTACTGGTGCAAAAACTCACTGCAGACCAGTCATATGCTAACGTTGCGAAACAGTCAATATCGCTGAAAAAACCGGCAAAGCCGAACAATGCACCACTCAGGTACCTAGTCCTTTGGTACAACAAAACTCATCGCACCAGCGAAGTGCAAAGCCGAATGTAACCCACGCTGTCAAGGCTCAGCAGTCGAACACCATGGCCCCTCCCGTTCCTAAATCCACTGGAGAGCAGCTTTCCATAAAATCACGCCAAATGCACCTCTCGTTAGCGCCTCGACCATACTACAGAAGACCGATGGGAATGAAACGGACAACTCTCAATTATCGCACAGCTCAAACAGCAGCCGTCGTTTGCGTAGCGGACGATCGCCACCAGGGAAGAAAATGCGTCACGAGAATACATCCAGCAACGAACACGGCCGAATGTCTGAAGATGAAGTATTGTAAAAATGGAGTACACCAGCGTAAATATCGGAACTATAAACATCAACACGATAACCAATACAACTAAAATAAACGCTCTTCGCACTTTCATCCGAACCACCGACCTAGACATCATTCTCCTGCAGGAGGTCGAAAACGAACAGCTTGTTCTCCCTGGCTATAACGTCATCTGCAATGTGGATCATGCACGAAGAGGAACGGCAATCGCTCTCAAAGAACACTTTAAATTCTCGCACGTTGAAAAAAGCCTCGATGGAAGATTACTTTCACTACGAATCCAGAACACCACCATATGTAATGTATATGCCCCATCGGGATCTGCGCTCCGTTCTGAAAGGGAACGGTTTTTCAACAGCACCGTAGCTTTCTACTTACGGCATCGCACCGATCACGTTATCCTGGGAGGTGACTTTAACTGTGTCATACGGCAATGCGACGCAACGGGTTCCAATTCGAGCCCTGCACTCCAATCCACCGTGCAACAGCTTCAACTAATCGATGTGTGGCAACAACTCCGATCACGAGATACGGGCTACACATACATAACACACAACTCGTCGTCCAGGCTCGATCGGCTATACATCAGCGCCAGCCTTCGGGAACAGCTGAGAGCAACAGCTGTACATGTCTGTTGTTTCTCGGACCATAAAGCAGTTACAGTGAGAATATGCCTTCCCCTCTCCGACAAAGCACCTGGTCGTGGATTCTGGTCTCTCCGTCCCCACCTTCTAACCACGGAAAACATTGAAGAACTCCAAACAAGATGGCAGTATTGGACTCGAGAACGTCGAAATTATGCTTCGTGGATGGAATGGTGGCTTTCATGTGCTAAGCCGAAACTTAAATCTTTTTTCAAATGGAAATCAAAACTTTCCTTCGAGGCTTTTTATCGTGAGCAACAACGTCTCTATGAACAGCTACGGCAAGCATATGATGGTTATCATAATAATCGTGCCATGCTTGTAACGATCAATCGCTTAAAAGCGGAACTACTAACCCACCAGCGCCGCTTCTCAGAAATATTCACACGAATAAATGAGACGTTTGTTGCTGGCGAGACATTATCCACATACCAGTTAGGAGAACGAACTAGACGGAAAACTATCATTGGACAGCTAAGAAACGAAAGAGGCGAAGTAATCGACGACTCCAACGAGATTCGAGAAAATTTGATGCAGTATTTCACCAACCTCTATGCAAGAGAAAATGTTGCACAAGTGGGGGAAGGTGGCGCTTTCCGATCCCAGAGAATCATACCCGAGCGAGACAATGTTAATGCAAGCTGCATGAGCGAGATTACTACTGTCGACATTCTATCAGCCATTCGAACAAGCTCATCGAAGAAATCCCCCGGACCCGATGGTCTGCCGAAAGAATTTTACCAGCGGACGTTTAATGTGATCCACCGTGAACTTAATTTGGTAATTAATGAAGCACTAAACTCCAATTTCCCCACACAGTTTGTCGATGGGGTAATTGTGCTTGTGAAAAAACATAATGCCGGAGATACAGCTCGTGCATACAGGCCGATCAGCTTGGTCAACTTCGACTATAAAATTCTCTCCAGAATTCTAAAACGACGAATCGAAAATGTACTCCGAACGCACAACGTATTAACGAACGCACAAAAATGTTCCAACCCTGAAAAGAATATCTTCCAAGCAACTCTCGCAATAAAAGACAGAATCGCCCAGCTCAAAGCGAACGGTCGATCAGCCAAGCTAATCGGATTTGATTTGGACCATGCGTTTGACCGTGTTGATCATTCCTTTCTGTTTAACACAATGCGTGACCTGGGTTTCGATACAGAGATGGTGAATCTACTCTCCCGAATAGCAGCATCGTCTTCGTCTCGGCTTTTAATCAACGGCTTCCTATCTGCACCCTTCCAGATCCAACGATCGGTCCGGCAAGGAGATCCTCTCTCCATGCACCTATTTGTTTTGTACCTTCATCCTCTATTGCGACGCCTGGAACATGTGTGTGATGGGAATTTGATCGTTGCGTATGCCGACGACATCAGTGCAATCGTCACCAGTGTGGAGCAGATAAACTCAATGCGAGATTTATTTCAGCGTTTTGGTCAAGCAGCTGGGGCGCGACTAAATGAAGCCAAAACGACAGCAATCAATGTGGGCTTTGATAATAACCCCTTTACTGTGCCCTGGCTACGAACGGAAAATACAATAAAAATTCTCGGCATTGTATTTTCAAACTCTGTGGCAGAAATGAGTAAGGTAAACTGGGACATACTCGTCACGAAATTCTCAAGACTAGTTTGGTTACATTCGCAACGCAGTTTGTCACTTCATCAAAAAGTAACCCTTCTAAACACCTTTCTGTTGTCGAAAATGTGGTACGTTGCCACACATCTAGCTCCCACAGCAGCTCACTTGGCAAAAGTGACGGCTACCATGCGACGGTATCTGTTTCGAGGAGTACCAGCGACCGTACCAATGCAGCAACTTGCTCGAGACAAGGAAAGTGGTGGTCTCAAACTGCACCTACCAGCGTTGAAGTGCAAATCTCTTCTCATTAACCGTCATCTACATGAGATTGAATCCTTCCCTATTATTTTTCCCGTCTAAACACAACAATCCCCTCCGCACAAACTCCCTTTCAGACCTTCCTTGCCTAAAACTGATCCTAAGTAATTTCGAAAATCTCCCTTCCAAATCCGCCAAAACCCTTCTGCTAATCTCATCCATCGATACTTCGTCGATCGAACGGACAACCCAAAAGTGGTAACAGAAAATCCAAACTTCAACTGGCGTCGAATATGGAGGAACATTTCGGATCGTGGTCTTCTCTTCCCATCGTAGTATTCTATACATGTGGGTAAACCAGAAGACACCCCACCGTAGACTGCTGTTTAAAATGCGACGAGTAGATAACGAGCAGTGTTTGCACTGTAACAACTGCGTCGAAACAATACAACACAAATTCTTCGGCTGCCCAAGAGTAACAGAGGCGAGGAGACTACTACAACAAAAGCTGTTTGGAGTAGCTGGCGACCAACCATTCAACACCAATGAATTATTGCGACCTTCGTTAGAGCATGTCGCAGCAACCACAAAAAGAATAATCCTAAAGATTTTAGTCAATTATATTGCCTTCATTGATAGCTGCAATGGAAGGATAAATATCGATGAGCTAAATTTTGCTTTTGAAGTCAGTGTTTAATTAATTATGTGAATAATTTTTATAAATTCGATTCAACAAATAAACAAACTTTTATAAAAAAAAAAAAAAAATAGATGATAAGGCCAATAGAGAGACCATAATGCATTCTGTGAAGCTCTAAATAAAATCAAAATCAGCTCACTGAGGACATGTAAAAACAAAAAGGACTCACCGCCTTCGGTTTCTATAAGTTGATTAGTCACCAGCGCACTGCACTATGCCAATGGATTGATTATGGTTTGTCTTTTACTTTTCCCGGCCGCTCGAAGAACTCCGAATCACCGTTCGTCCGTCAGCCCGCTCTTCTCAGCTATTTTTGATAATCGGAATAGCTTAGGTTTTCTGGCAATCCACATTCTCTCCAAGATATCACTTCCTCTACTCCGTAGTGGAAACTGTAAAACTCACTTCCATTAGACTCTTTAATTAGTAGCATTGGAACTCTAGAAGAATCGAAAACGCCTTTTCGTTTGTTCGCAGAGAATGGGCACCAAATAAATTTTTAAAGTGAACAATAAAAACGTATGACGCCACGCAATCAAAATGGTGTTCTACTTAAACCACATTACCTTCGACTTCTTGCGGTGTGATTAGAAATTAACAGCTTTAAACATCTTTTGCTGTCTTCTTCTCTGATCTATCATTTGATAGGATACATCAAGATCGAAACTATTTTTTTCTTTTTCTACTGCTTCATAGACGTTTTGACTAATCTAGTACCTGTTAAATTTGACCTCTTTAATAATTTTCTTAATTAATTATTTCCAAACTATCAGGCCCTATTGGATCTTGGAAGTCTTATCAGTTGGATCTCAAAATAGTAATGAACAAACTTTCTCTTCGTTAATTAGTCTAAAACAAGTTGCTATATACTACTATCAACCATCGGCATTTTCAACACTGTATAACAAAAAAACATGTCTCAGAAAATCATATTTGAATTCCCACCATTAACAACTTCCTTCACCTGAACGTTCATCTGTTTTCCCTGATTTTTATCAAACACCTACCCTTCAAACCAAGCTGAAAACTCTGCTGCACCTACTTTCCTCCTTTTATAAATAAATCGTTGTTTGCATAATTGCACCCATTCCAACACGTGCATCCATGTGTATTGCGGTACTACAATACAGTCGACAGTGCAGATTATGGAGGCACACTGCAACGTCATCAGTAGTGGCGAAGATTCAACCTTGTGGCAGAATCCCTTTCCCCTATCCCAGCACCATCGGCATTGTTGGGGACCCATTTAAGCAAACACAAAAAAAAAATCCTTCGCTTCTCCAGGTACACGTACATAATATACATACGGAGTCCCTCTTCGACGTCATCATCGTCATCATCGCCACCACCAGCATCGGGACCAGTCGGGAAATCTAGATTCTCCATTCCACGTCAGACTCGATATGCAGCAGCAGCAGCAGCCAGTGTAGTGCCATCAATAATGATACTGGTTGGCAGCTTTCGACGTCGCCGTCGACGTCGTTGTTATTGTTGCGAGGAGAGCGCATCACCGGGTTCAGGTGGGCGAGGTGGAAAACTGTTTGCCCGGATTTGCCAAATGGTTGAACTCGAATGAGAAGAACTGAACTGCAGAGAGGATAAACTTCACGTGACTGCATTAGAACCGGTACGTAGAAGCGTGGATCGGGACTTTTGTTTGTATGTGTAGGGACTTACCCACACCGTAGAAGGAGGAACTCCACCGGGAAAGCACAGGTAGTGAAGCATAAGAAAATAGACTTTATGGCGTCTACTTTAATTAAACTGTTGGTTGTGCATTAAAAATACACGGCACATCGTACCAGCCATCCACTCCAGCCCGGGCTCCGATGGAGAGCGAGGAAAAATGTGTGCCCATGAAAAAGAAGGAAGATGTGGTCTTCGCCGGGTTTAGGGTTTCATCGTACGGAATTCCAAGTGGGAGAAGGGATGAGCCATGTTGAACACATGTCGGCTTGAGGATCTTTCTTGTTCGGCGTTGGTCGCTGGCAAAAGAGACTTAAGCGCCGTTTTGTTTGTTCGAATGCGGGGAAGTTGAGTTGGGGGCGGGGGGCAGAGCGAGGCCTTTACGCTTTCAGCCTGGGAAGCCTCTTGATTTATGGTCGGAATGCACGTTGGCATATCTAAGATCCAAGCGTATCGTGCCGGTTGATGGTGACAATTTCAAACCCGTACGTACCTCATTTAAGAGGCCTTCAAGTGGTTACGATGAGGTGTGCACTGCAGTCCAGTCGTTAGCTTGGAAGCATGCTAACCATCGTACCGTCACGTCGCAGGTGGTGTCGGGTAAATGAAGGAAAAAAGGTGAAAAATTTTATTACCGACACTGATGAGGTGATTCCAATGGAAGGGTTTCTGGCTTCTGCGGCTTTCATCGTGCATTCTGTTCGTCCGAGGGATTGGAACACTGTACATGACCTCTTGGCACTTGGAGCAACCGTTGTATTGAAGGTCTTTTCGCTGTTGTCGGTCGTGGAGTACCATGACAATTAACAGTGTCCATTTTTATAAGCCATTTCATCGCATAAATAGAACATAATCCACCTTTTCCGATCTCTCAATGTCTCCGCTCATTAGCAGCAGACTTACGGTGATATCGGGTATCGATAATGTTACGAACTGTCTTTTCCGTGAGGAAAGCATCCTGTTTCCCACAGATGTCCCACTCCTTCGACATCCATTCCATCACGCGCATAACCGAGCCGCTGCTGGCAGGCAAAGAGGAATGGCAATCGATTTGTCCCACATAACTCGCACAGATAGGTCTCCCTTGCCACCCCTTGTCATACTGCTCTACTGAAGCCAACAAGCAACATTCTTGGGGATCGCGAAAGTCACTTGATGTAATGGCTTTTCGAAATGTTTAGCAGTAAGCATCAGACCGAAGTCGTTAGCAGAGATGAGCAAGACATCTTTTCCTCCCCCACTGAACCCAATGAGGTGGAAATCGTTAAGATTTGAAACCGGTACTTTTTATGGCGCTTTCGCCCCCCGAAGATAGCAGCAATGTTTAGCGATATGCTAATGCATCCACGTTTTGTGCCAATTGACGACCTCTGCGGTTTGATGAGGATGCATTTGTGAATTTGGGGGGAATTAATCAGTTTGTTGAAAGGTTGTTTTCTTTTGGTTTATTTCCTCGCTTAAGCAGGTCATGTTTAGTAGGAGGGGCTCAATACAGGGTGCGGTAGAAAATAATGCGAAAATGTTCAAACTGGAGTATTAGGTTAATTTGTGTAGCTAGTGACTAATTTCTGTCGAAACTGTATTTATCTATGTTTACTTTCAAGTGCTGCATCCATACATTCTATTTGTTTTATTGCAAATTCGTCAAAATGTTCGCGAAAGAAGTGATCACCAGTTTGTTGCTCGCCCAGAAGAAGCCAAAAGAGATTACCAAGGTGGTAGGGTGCCATTTGGCAACAGTTTACCGCATAAAAAAGTCCCTGCAGGATGGTCACGCACGCCGAACGTGATCAAATCGGTCTGTGCAAAAATTGCTCGCTACCCGGTGCGTTCCATAAGAAAACTTGCAAAGGAAGCCAGTATTTCGGAGAAATTCATGTGGAGAATCATCAAAGAAGATCTGCATGCATCTTCCAGAGCCAGAGTGAAACGCCACTTGATTACGGACTGAGTCAAGGAACTACGAGTGACTCGTTCCAAGGGATTGCTTTCCTTGTTGAAGAAGGAAAAAATGATAATCCTGTTCTCCGACGAAATGCTTTTCAGCATCGATGCTGTGTCCAACAGCCGCAAAGACCGGTTCATTTCATCGCAGAAAATGGAGAACGTTCCGAAAAAAAAAATTGGTGGCGTCCAACGGTTTGAAAATGCCACCTGTTTTCATTGATCCTGGAGTGAGAATCAATACCGAAGTGTATATCGGTATTTTAAAGGACCAAGTGCTTCCCTGGGTGAAGGCCAACTTTTCCGAGGACCAAAACGTTGTCCTACAGCAGGATAGAGCGCCGTGTCACACGTCCAATCGAACCCAACAATGGTTGAACGATAACATGAAGTTTTGGCCGAAGAATTTGTGGCCCCCTAGCAGTCCAGATCTTAATCCCTTGGATTATTCGATTTGGGCATATGTTGAAGCACGAGCCAGCAAAACATCGCGCCCTAGTGTGAAACCCCTGAAGTCAACCATAACACGCACATGGCAGTCAATGTCGGAGGATTACGTCCGAAAGGCTTCCAGCGTCGGCTCGAGGATGTTATTAATAAAAATGGAGGACACATAAAATAAATTTGTGTTAAAGGACTTTATAAAGACAACTGCATTCGAAGATGTTGATATTATTGCTTGAATTAGTTGAAAATGGGATTTGAAAGAAATAGAACAAATATTCTCATTATTTTCTGTAGCACCCTGTAGTTTGTGCGATAATGACGAATAATTTTCCATTTCAAGCTATCGCAGCAACCACTGACTGCGATTATAATAAATGATTTGATTCCATTTATTAGCAGCAGGCTGAATACAAGCAATCTGAGTTTCATTTTTTAAGCATTTGGAATACATTTCATTGGGGACGAGGATTATTCTGGAAGTTTCAAGAGCTGCAGAACTTAATCGATCCAATCTATTCCGAGCACTTTGAGTTCCGGTGCTGACGTCACGAATCACTGGCCACGCTTGACCATGCTGTTGAGAGTGACTTCGCGATGGAATTCGCCGATGAGAGCGAGTGGTCCACCAAATGCGTTGGATGCTTCAAGACAACCTGGAACACTACACAAAGGCAATGGTAAGCTATTTTGAAAACCTAACGTCAAACCTTTTTTATCTGGTTGAAGCGACCAGTTCCATTCAACACAATTTTGCTGGTCGATGACGAATTGACGAGCCTCTAGTCGCTGGGAATAATCACGTCGATCGATTTCTCGTATTTGAGCGGACTATTACACTGGACAACGAAGCTCAGGAGGCCAATCATTACCCTATTCCAAACCCGTAGGAGATTTTCATCATAAATACGCACAGGGGTCTCTTCCAATTTAACCGCCTCCCTCCAGAGGTGTAATGAACGCTTGGGGCAATCCAAAAACTTGTGGACACAATGATTGCTGACATTCCTGGGGTACGTTCGTTTCTTGACGATGCAATTATCTTCGAACCGACCTGGGAGGCACACAAGGCAACATTGGAAAAGTTACTTCAACGTTTGGAGGAATATGGCTTCCATGTCAAGCTGGAGAAATGCCACTTTTGTCAAAACGAAATCAAGTAATTGGGGCACATCATCGACAATAAGGGCATACGGCCCGATCCAGAGAAGCTCCAAGCCATCGCCTCTATTCTGACACCAACCAACGTTTCCGAGCTTCGATCCTTCCGGGGGGGGGGATTCCTTCGCCATCCTCTCGAAAAACTACTCAAGACGGATACGAAGTGGCAGTGGAATACCGATTGCCAGCGGTCTTTTGAGCAGTTCAAGCAAGTTCTGCAGTTCGATCTGTTGCTGACGCATTATGATCCCAAGTAACCAATGATCATAGCAACGGGACGCTTCCAGCACCGGCATCGGTGCAGTTATCTTCCACGCATCGAGATCCCTCACCCCGGCGGAGCAAGCTTACAGACAGCCCGAAATGAAAGCTATCGACTAAGTTCCAGTTTCTTTCACAGCAATGAAAGCTGCCACGAAGACTGACAAAGCGCTACAATCGGTGATACCGTACATTCTTGAAGGCTGGCTAACCGATACACGATCAATCGCGAATCCCTACTTCAACAGGCAAGAGTCCCTTACCCATGTCGACGGCTGTAATTTGTTCCACGACAGAGTTGTCGTTCCGAGCAAGTTCCGAAGGCAAATCCTAAAGCAATTCCCTCGCGGACATCATTGAATGGTTCACATGAAGTCCATTGTCCAGGAATCGATAGCAACATCGAGCAATATGAAAACTTGGAGTCTTGGCCCATTGCTGACAAGCCGTGGGCACGCATTCACGTGGGCTATGCTGGACCTGTGGATGGCGTATACTTCCTGGTGGTAATCAATCCGTACACTAAGTGGCCTGAAGTGAACGCAACCAACTCCACAACGAGCAGAGCAACCACGAAGCGCCTATCGCAAGCATCCCGAACGTTTACGGCGTACGCAAGAGACTATCGATCTCGAGATAACGGTTGACCACCAATCACGAAGCCCAGAAGTACAGGAAAAACGTATTCCGTAAGCACCGAAAATCACAATCCGCGTAGTTGAGCCTTCAACCGAAATCCGAACGCCTCTGTTCGGGATGTGGCTAGAAGCTGCACTCTGCGGAAGTTCTGTCCAGTAGGCAGAGACGCTGGGCTTCGAACGGTCAAGGTACAAAAGGCCCCTAATCGTGCCGAGAAGCAGAACAAGTCCGCCAAAACCCGTGCCAGGAAGTTGTACCTCAACATGCTGACGAGAGCTGAATGCTGCATCATGGACGACGAAACATATGTGACGCCGACTGCTAAAAGATCCCCGGCAACCTGTTTTTCACGGCCAAGATAAGTTCAGCGTTCCGAAGCATGTCCGCACTCAGAAGATGATCCAAATTTGCGAAGAAATTCCTGGCTTGGCAAGCCATCTGCACGTGCGGGAAGCGGAGTGCACCTTTCGTGACCCAGGACACGATGAACGGACAGGTGTACCATGAAAGAGTCGACTCCAGAAGCGGCTGCTTCCTCTCTGAAGGCCCACAACGTCCCATACAATCTTCTGGCCGGATTTGGCCTCATGCCACTACGTCGAGGACGTGCTGAAGTGGTATGCGGACAATAAGGTCAATTTCGTGCCGAAAATGTTCAACCCTCCCAACACTCCGGAGCGTCCGCCCCATCGAGAAGTACTGGGCGATTATGAAGCAGCACCTTCTTAAACGACCTAAGGTTGTTAAGACAGTCGAGAACTGAAGAAAGTATGGGTTTACATGCAAATAATCGGTTGATTCACAGGTTGTGCAGAATCTTAAGTAGCTGAGGTTAAGGCCAAAGGTGACGTGCATTTCGCATGGACCGCATACAAAATACTGCTTACGACCATGGTTAAATGAAGTTATAGTTTTTCTCAATTCCTGGGAATTCTCATGACAATCGGAGTAAACCAAATGGTTGCAAATCAATCTTCTTCTAGTAATTTAACTCGGTTTCATTCCATGTTTAATACAGCCATAACCACACCCCTCAGTTGCAAATTTATTTTGCTTTGTTGCCGATGCCTGGTTTTATAACTGAAGCCTGTCCCCTCTCATGAAATTTGCTTCGTACTGCATGTTTGGGCCTCTTTTCTTTCGAGACAATGCTATAAACGCCAGTATAAAGCACACATAAAGGGAAGGTCCATTAGATTGTTCTCTATAGAAGGTTCAAATTACTGGATAGAGATATAAGTTCCAGTAGTAAAATATTTTGTGGAATGTAATTTTACAAATTGAAAGTTTACGAAAAACAAAGAGTCTGCGTTGGGCATCGACTGTGAACGGTTTTGTTGATGCTGCGTTGTGCATACACGGCCAGCCGTTTTAACTCAGATTTGAGTCGTTTTTGACTCACTTTCGTCAATAGTGGAGTCACTCAAATTTGAACAAATGTTACTGGCATTGACAAGTCGACAAATCAAAAACATCCATCTGATTTGAGTCGATGTTTTTGATTTGTCGACTTGCCAATGCAAGTAACATTTACTCAAATTTTAGTGGCTCCACATTTGGCGGAAGTCAAAAACGACTCAAGGCAGAGTTGAAACGGCTGTCCGTGTGAGTATAAGACCGAGCGCGTTCTCTTTGTTTCGGTTATGGCGTGAGTGATCAGTGAACACAGAAATACCCTAAATTTGCATTTTAGATGCTTCAAGTACTATATTAGCATTACGCCAGCATTTTGGATGCAATCTGATGTAAAGTTGACTTCAAATGCTACACCCAAAAGTTGAAATTGTAGCAAAAGTGGGTGCAGTTTTTGAAATCATATCTTGAGAAATCTGCATGATTCTGAAAAGCAATTTTGCCCATCATGATCCACAGCTTTTTATGGTATAAACAAAGCCATGCAAGTGTGTGCAAGTGGTTATCGCTGTGTGCTTAGTGCCTCGACAGTCACAGCAACCGTTGGGTTTTGTTCAACCGTCAACACATTATCAATATGGGTGAGACAATGACACAGAACACCGCTACGCCATATGCCACTGTTGCTATTCCGCTATCAGGTGTTTATTTTTATTTTCACTCGTCATCACTCCCATCTCCTGTCATCAAGTCACCTCCGCGTTTGCTATGAGCTGAAGCCGCATAGCAAGTGTGTGCGACCGAAAGTTGCTTCATTGTTGTAACGTTGTAACAACCGAGCAACTGTAGGGCTGTTCCGATCACCTACAAAGAAGTTACAATGAAGTGCCGTCACGCTGACGGTCGCGATTCGAACCTCAGTTGCGGATCGAGATCTTTTTTAATGAGCCTTTGAATTTACTACTACTATTCAACTTCACAACCTCACGCACACATTGAATTTTTCGAAGCGAATTGATGTGTTGCTTTTTTTCCCACGACCAATGTTGCATTTTTTCTCCAAGTTACGATCCATGGAGAAATGGAACCAAATCATGCGAAATTGCATTACAATCTTGCTTTTCTATTTTGGGTGTACCATATCTTGGAACGAGTAAACTTCTATCCAATTTTGCAAATGGCTCCAACTACATCCTTACTGTCGGTATCAATCGATCCAAATTGTCTTCAAGCGTTAACATAAATCATATAGTTTTCCTAACTAAAAACCACCAGCACACTTTGAGAGTGGCTGCAATAGCATCCTTACTGTTGTTATAACTCGGTTAAAATCAGATATGATGATGGTGATGGTGATGAAATACTACCATCTATTGTAGCAAGGTAATTTTCCATAGCAGTGAAATAATCCTAAAAACGATTTGTTCAGGATTCTGTTGCTGTTTGTGATCACCAAACACCTGTATGAATGTCCAAAATTGTTTGGACGGGCTCGTAAGCCGAGACACTAACGCGAAACCCGCGATGTTTGGGAAGAAATTCTCTTTCTAAAAGCAAGTTCACATTTACAGAGCTAGAATCGAGCCCTATTGGCAAATTTATGCACGGCTATGGCAAATCATGCACGAATATGGATTTCCGGAAAAACTGACGCGGTTGATCAAAGCAACGATGGATCGAGTGATGTGTGTCGTCCGAGTATCAGGGAGGCTCTCGAGTCCCTTCGAATCTCGGAGAGGGTTACGGCAAGGTGATGGATTGTCGTGTTTGTTGTTTAACATTGCACTGGAAGGTGTGATTCAAAGAGCACGAGTGGCACGATCTACAGGAAGTCTGTCCAACTGAGACGATGGCGAAAACGTACATCAGACTTAAGGCTGAAGCTGGTAGGATTGGGCTTGTGATTAATGCGTCGAAAACAAAATACATGAAGGGAAGAGGCCCACGAGAAGACAATGTTAGCTTCCTAGCACGAGTTCAGATCGACGGTGATGAAATCGAGGTAGTAGACGAATTCGTGTATCTGGGCTCATTGGTGACCGCCGATAATGACACCAGCAGAGAAATGAAAAGGCTGGTAATCGTGCCTACTTTGGACTCCGAAAGACGCTAAGATCGAACAAAGTTCGCCGAACCACTAAGTTGACCATCTATAAGACATTAATTAGACCGGTAGTTCTCTACGGCCACGAAACATGGACATTGTGACATGAGTGACCAAATCTGTTTATTCAAAACCAGTTGCAGGGATTTTCCAAATCAAACTCATCTCAAATCCTAAAACTCACCCTTTTCAACAGTACCAAAAACACCGCTATTCTACTCTCATCAGATAAGTTCATCCAAAAATAGACCTTCAACCAGAACACCAGCGTCAAACAAATCCTCAATTGTTACCACCGTGACCGTCTGTGGCATTGTCGGAAGCAACCGAACGACGATGATTAATGTCCAGACGATTGTAATCTTTCACCCCATCTCTCCATCTGGTGACTTTTGCCGTCACTTCTGTTGCCACACCGAGAAGGGCCACCAACTCCGCTAAGGAAGACAAATTTTCTTCTCGCTCCCACTTTGGCACCAATCTGATGACCATGATCTTGTTGAAGAACACAGATACAAAAAACACACGAAACACGAAACCCCACTCCGTGCCCTCGAATGGAAAATAACATTAATTAAGATGCTGCTGCCTTGAGTTGCGAGATTATCATTACTTCGGAAGAGGAAACGAAAAAAGGCGAAAGATGAGTTTTAGTTTCGCGAGGTCAACTTGCGAAGGAACGGAATTAAAGTTCACCGGCACGGAAGGGAATGGACTGATTTCGCTCACCGTAATTGAAGTGTCATGAGTCGCATTCCCACCTGAACGAACTGCAACGAGTTTTGTCCTGTTTTCCAAGTGCATCTTGCCGGAAGATGCATCCCCACAGGAGGTGACCCTTACATCGAGATATCATGTAAGATTACATGTGAAGTGATGGTATATCGCCTTCACGTTGCACTCTTATACGGCATCATATACGACATCGTGTTTGCTGAAGATGACTGCGATTGCTATTAAGCATTTATAAGTTTCGTCTTCGGTTCATGAGAATTGTTTTTGACTGTCACAAAAAGATAATATCAGCTGATTGCTATAAATCAAACTGACGGAAAGAACAGACAGTCACCCTTAAGCGAAATTAACTGTAAAATTACATCGTGAAAGTGGATGCACGTTCGAGCGCGACCCCCGCTGCAATCAAAGCTTGACCATTCAGGTCGTAAAAATATCCCACTCCCAAGTGAAATGCCACCTACCATCCCTAGAAAAGAGTCGGTGTTGGGGATGGTCTGAGGTGAAAAGAATATGACAAATTGTTATTTACGATCGCGACACCTCATCGTCTTCCTCCGTGCCAGACAGGGATGATGTAAAAATGAACTACCACCCACTGAATAATGACGATGGCTAAAACGACGCCGGTGAAGATGATGATGATGATGATGACGGTGGTGATGGTGATGGTGATGAGTCTATGTAAGAACTTTGTTTTCCCGTTTAAATGCGCAGCCAAAGTACCTCCAAAGTGAGGAAATATAATGAATATATTTAGGTCAATCTCGATGGCCACTAAATTACTGTCACACTTCACTCCCGTTTGGCAGGAAGGAAAGCATTTCGGCAAATTAATATTGTGCGCTTCCAACGGGCTCCGTCGGTTATTGCCTGAAGTAAGAGGCACGTGGTGATTTATTCCAAAGTGGTGGGGAGGACTATTACTAAAGTTCGCGTAAATGGCACGGGAGGCATTAAAGTGCTTGAATAGGAGATAATTATCGAAAGTGCGGCGGTGTAATAATTCTTCCCTGGCATTAAAGTCGATGATTTCGATTGTGTTTCATAGCCTGGAGTGAATCTTTGAAAAGAATTTTCCCATGAAGCAACTCATCTGCATTGAAAGTACTGCCAGACAGGGTGTGATTTGGAACTTGGTTCTTCGTTTTGAATTTGGTTGAAGATTTTAAATTGAGTGCGGAAACGAGTCGGATCAGACGGAATAGGTGTTGGGGGTTTTCTGTTTATCTTTGAGCGGAAAACTTTCCAACTCAGAAAAACATGATTTTCTCGTGAATACTTGTTCTGTTTGTGTAAGTATGTAAATATTTTGTTTGGCGAACGATTCTTTTGATTCGTTGAAATAGCTGTTTTTCAAGGATAGGATTCGTTGATATTTTTCAGAGTGTCAAAGGCATTTCAATAATTATAAATTTATATAGGGTAATGGGATGTAATGTTAGCCTAGCTCCTTGATTCAGCCTATGTACCAAATATGTCATTATTTCGGCGATAATCAACAAAATCATGTTGCTATCAATCTGACCGATCTGTTTCAAAGCAATTGAGACATTATTAATGTAGATTTATAATTGTTTACTTCCGCGTAATTTTCGATTTCATTCCACTTTTCAGACACTACAACTTTACTGGATTCAACTGAACAGATTATTTACACGCTTTTGGAATGATCTAAATTTGCCAAAATTGAACCTATTAACTGAATAATGCAGCCAAGATGACACAGAAAATAGTTTACGTTATAAACTAACAGGTCACATGGGTAAAATAACAATGATTTTTCATGAAACCATAGACCCAATGTTAGGGACATATTTTTTTCTAGGTTCCTAATTATGGCACTATTGTACTGAGCGTAGTAAAAATGTTTATTATTAGTTAACATTTACAATGCAAATGAGCTTTGATTAAATGTTTTTCATATGGCTCATCTTAACACAAACTAATGTAACAAAATCTGTGTAGAGTGAATTATAATGTTTTGATTTGCCAAATGACCGCTAAATCATATGTTAAAATCACTTAACTGTTTCTTTGCAGTTTAAGTATAGTTTGATTGTTAGTTAAATTGTTTGTTGGGTAGAACGAATACAGCTGGGAACGCTCGAATCAGAAAATCGAAAAAAACGTACAATAGCCAACATTTAATAACAAATCTATCGAATAGGACGAACTTGCATCCATGAATAGACCCAATTTAATGCCTATAGACCGACTTTACATCCATATCCCTTCGAAAGTTTCTGACTTTATAAAATGAGTTGTGTAACTTTTCGTGATACATACAACCAGATGGTTTATTAAACATATCTTACCAAGTGTATAACTAGTTAAATTTTGCTTGCAGCTCAAATACTTTATGAGTTATGATAAAAAATATAATCGATTGTTGCATACTAGGCTGAGTCAAGGGACACATACCCTACTAACTGAACCCGATGGAAGCCTTGCTATGCTTGCAACTAAATTAATGAAAATTAAATAGCACTGGCGCGTTTATGTTTTTTTAGGAATGTTATTGCACATTTTCTAACTTTTGCTAATGTGTGTAGTTTCAGTTCAATTAAACGTAAGTTTTTCTGTATAGAAGCATTTGTGCAACGTTTGGTGGGGCAGTAAGAGAGCAAGTTAAACCAAAGCCGACCATGAAGAAAGAGTAATGGCGAACTAGTCTATTCAGACCACATGCACTCCACGGGAACGAACAAGGATAGGTTATGATGGGTGGTTAAACGTTTTATGACTGCAAAAAGAAGACCCTAAAATCGGTTAATAACAATTCCGCACTATATTGAAATCCGGCATATTTCAAAAAGAGAGAGTAAGATCGTGAATTCTCAAATCACATTTCATGTAAAGTCATTACTTTGATCTTTCTGCAATAATACAAGACACTACTAAAAGAGAAACGATTCAAAAGAGATGTTTGGATCCCGAGTTTATTTATATATTCGCTAAAACGATTATAGAAACTAGAGAACTCCATCACACAGTTTGGTAGAACCATCAACTGCTGATTTGATTTGTGCACAGGAAGCATACAGTAGTCAAATTTCTGGTGAGCTCGTTCCATTTTAAAGTTGATAATAGCATCTCCCGATGACCCAGCGGTGTGAACCTCAGATGATTGCTGGTAGTGGACTCAGGTTATTTATGATTTTGAAAAGAGTTTTCCGGTCTTTTTGTGTAAAAAAGCCTACCCTAGTAACACACAATCATCATGATTGATTGGTGCAACCTGATTGTGCCTGAAATAAGTAACGCAGAAGTAACGTCAACCGATTTGCAGCAAGGGTGCTCCTAGAGTTAGTAGCGTTATCCTTGCAAAAATTTGAGAGGAAAAGAGAGAGAGAGACAGATAGAGAGAGAGAAAGTTGGGATCCAGTTACAGATTTTGCAATGTTTGATTTTTTTTCACAAAAACGAATGAAACATTTTTCATTAGTTGGAACGGTCTCACCAGCTTCTACTGCTCGATGTAATTTAACATCCCTAAGAAATATGAAAATTTTGGTCAAACAATTTATGGGCGGTTTCAATGTTTTAAGCAAGGTTTCAATATTATTTCTGCTACTCTTGATATTTTAAATTGTTTCAAAGCTTTTACTTGAAACAGACAAACAGCAATATGGAACAACAAATTTTGAACTCAAGGACAGTTTGGATGACTTTGATCATCCCACACAGATAAAAAGAAACAACGAATTTTCTGCGTTATCTAATGCACATAAAGGGAATGCTAGATTTGGCAGAAAATAGTGGGATATTTGATGTAAATTTAAGCAGATAACGCCTGAATCAAGCCTCTGTTGTGAAAGAGAAAGAAACATTGTTGTATGGCTCATCAAAGACTACAACCAATTGCATTGTTTACGCCTCCTTTGGCTAGGAATTAAACGAGGGAAAATTTACCGCGCTTCTAAAAATTAATTATTTTTTTGCTGTGCAGTTTATCTCATTAGGATTTTTTTAACGTTCGAAAATATTCACCATATATGGTTGAATACATATCGTAGCCTTGTATAGCCCAAAAAGCTATAGTTACTACTGTAAATCTTGAGTTCTGAACTCAAGGACAGTTTGGATGACCTAAAACATGACAAGTTTATCAAATAATGACTGCTTACCTTCCAAAAGATTCATTCAATATGTTGGGATACATATCGTAACCTTATATTCTCCCTCAAAGCTACTGTTACAACTGATGATCTGAAGTTTTGAATTTAAGAACTTTTGGATTACCTAAAACATCCCTGAGCCCACATTTTTGGGGTGTGAAAGTAGTTCGGAAGTAATTCTTCTCGGTGCACCCTGGAAACGTATAACTCCCTTTAACGGCTAAACGAACTTCGGGGGAAGCGCCATCCGGAGCAAGGTCCGACAGGCAGCCGTAACCGGGACGATCTTGAGAATGCCACACCCCCAGACGCCCCGACCCCGGCCCAGGCCCTGGCTATTCTCGATCGGAGGAAGAACCCTACGACACACGGTTCAGCCAGCACCGTAAGAGGTCGGACAAGGAGATCGTGGACGATCTGGAGGTATGCCGAATGCTATCAGTTTGAAAGTAATGTTCTTTTGCAAAACCATAGATTACCTCCATGTGCATAATGTAGCATTTAAAGTAACTCAAGCATCTTACTTTTAAGACTAAGAAGGGGTTCAAACTTCTATCAGAACATGCTGCTTACTCGAAAAATACATATTTTGTGTTTTAGTTGCCTAAATAATTCTCATGTTTGGTTGAAATTTTTTGTTTCATTTGTATGAGAGCCCTGAGTCTCAAACCCTTATAAGAAAAAAAAATCCTGCCTTTAAAAAACCCCCACATACAACATTTGGTTCCATTTGCTTGATAAAATCTCGAGTTATGAGGAAATTTGTGTTTCATTTATATGGAAGCCCACCCTTCCAGATGGGGAAGGAATCTCGAACCATCATAAGAATCTTCTCCAGGTCCAAAAACTCCTGCATATAAACTTTTATAACAGTAGGAATAATTTTCATGTTTTGATGAAATTTCTGTTTCATTTGTATGGGATCCCCTTCCAAGGAGGAGAAGGATCTCTAACCACACTAGAAACATTACTTGCCTTCAACAACCTCAACCTGCCAAATTTGGGTCCATTTGCTTCATTAGTTCTTGAGTTATTCAGAAATGTCTGTATAATTTGTATGAGAGCCATCCCTTCCTGATAGGGGAGGGGTCTCAAACCACCATAGAAACATTTTTTGCCTTCAAAAACCCCCTAGATGCTAAATTTGGTTCCATTTGCTTGATTAGTTCTTGAATTATGCAGAAACTTGTGTTTCATTTGTTTGAGTCCCCCTTCCCCTTCAAGAGAAGGAGGAATCTTCAACTGGCTTATGCAAAAATCTGTTTTTCATTTTTATGGGAGCCCCCATTTCCAGAAGGTGGAGGGACTTCAAACCGAAATAGAAAAATTTGTTGCCTTCAAAAACCTCCACCTCCCAAATTTGATTCCATTTGCTTTATTAGCTCTTGAGTTATGCAGAAATTTCAGATTAAATTTTATGAGACCCCTTCCCCCCCCCCCCCCCCGCCTCGCTGATAGACAGACAGACATTTATAGGATTGTTAAACTGCAGGTTTAACTTATTTTCCATGTAGTCAATGGTGAGGCAGATGGTTTTTCATACTAACCATACTTAAATTTAAGTTTAAAACACTCACCTTGTTACCTTGAGCTGCGTACTTGCATTGCATTTTTTTAATCAAGTTTGTGGGAAAAAAACTGTACGCCAAATTGGTCGTCAATTCACATCAGTGCAGTCTCGATGCAGTGAAAAGAGTGTAAATTCACCATTTTTTTCATCTGAATCAACTTGTTAGTGCATTTAAACTATATTTTTCCGCAGAACAGTAAAATCGCATGTCGTTCATGCAATTCAGCTTGATTGACCGCCCGAGGTTGCTACTCCTTTGTTGTCAGATCAGCTGTTGTTACACAGAGAACCAACAGATGATGCTTGGGACTAACATACATCTTCAATGTGTAAAAACTGATCCCAAACTAAGGCAATACTGGCGCCGGCCTAGTCAGAATGCAGGTCAAGTAGGGAATGGGTTGAAATATGTTGACGCGATACTCGTTTTATTGGAAGCCGCGGAATCCACTGCTCTTCCACGAGAAATCACTGGCATTTTGGATAACAGGATTGGGTAGCAGCAGGGTTCGTTTTGATCAACGATAAGCTGTCAAGTGAAATATTTGAATATAAGTACCGAATTCCGATTTGAACCGATTTAAACCAACAGTAAGGATGCTATTGGGGCCACTCACAAAGTGTGATTGTGGTTTTTCATTGGGAAAAAAGTAATTTTTATAATGCAGAAAAGCATATATTGACCGGTTTAAACCAACAGTACGGATACTATTCGGGCCACTCACAGAGTGTGATAGTGGTATTTCATTTGGAAAAGAAGACAATAAGTCTCTACGCCTAAGAACCAACTTGGACCGATCTACACCAACAGTACGGATGCTGCTGAAATCTCTTACAAAATGGGACAGTAGATTATTTGTTCCACGATAGGATTGCCAGACGAGCATGGGTAACGAATAATTTGGACCACAACCAGTTATGTACCCCACCACCGACCCATCTTACCCGGTGATCCACGAATTCTCATGTTCACTCGATCACTCGCGCAACGAACAATAGGCAACCAAAACAAAAGACAAAACGCTACGCCCGAGTTAAGAAAATATTTCGGAACAAAGTATCGACACAACCGATTCAATCAATTCAACTGCTGGTCGACGGAAACCTATTAAAAATAAATGTTCTCAATAAAGATACCATGGGTAACAATAAACTTTCTTGCTTCAAGCCCTTGAGAGCACTAACTACCTCACTCACCTCATGTACAATTGAAGTATTATTACTTAAAAAGTGAATATGTCTCAATACACATCGTAGCTTTGGATGGTTCAGAAAGCTTCTGCTAAAACTGTAGGTCAATAATCTCAAGGATAGCTTGGATGACCAAAACATTTCAATGAATTGATGATATAAGTGGACCATTAAGAATATTAATTGAAATTTTTTTAATTATTTATTGTTACTTAGTACACACCTACTTTCTCATTTCAAACTGCGATTTCATATTAAAAAAAACTGTAACTGAAATCTAACAAAATCAGAAGAAAGAGCAATGTTCCGCTCTTTCTTTTGCTTGTATAAGACTTGAAATACAATCATAAGTTTACATGCAATTTTGATTTGAAGTGAAAAAGTTGATGTACGTACGTGTTTGGCATGCGAAATGGTCATTTTGACACTAGATTAACTTGTGAGAAGGGCTTGTGTGTTTTAATACAACAGTTTAAGGAAAGCAGTTTCTGAGAAGAAAAGATAGGGAATCAAAATGTCCATAAAAAATATACACACTGAAAAAAAATGTTTTTTTTCATGAAAAACTCATGATTAACACTTAAATTTCTAATTCCCAATATACGATTAATTTTGATGGTGAAACTTGGACAAGCACGATTGTTTTAAAGGTGAGAATAACATGGACAAATAAATTTTAAAAAAAGTTCTCCTATTAGCAACTTCGGGAAGATTTTCATTAAATTAATTAATGTTTATTAGAAGTACTTTTCATTGCCAAAATACGATTTCAATCAAATTTTCAATTTAAATTTTTGCAGATACATATAATCTTCCTAATGGTTCGATACATTAAGAATGTAATTTCATGAGTGGCTAAAAGTTTGAGAAACACACCTTTTCCATAAGTTATTCGAGATGTTCCATCAACAAAACTATGTTTGTTCCAACATTTTTTACGTTGACATTCCCACGATTGGACTAATAATTTGAAAGTTATGGGAGATTAATTCATCTTTATTGTTTTAATCCCTCGACGGTTTGGTCGATTCGAAAAATAAACCCAGCTTTTGGTAAATCTTAAACGTTGCTATGATGTGGCTTTTAGTTATATGTTCACAATAATAAGAAGAAAGATCAAAATGTTGCTATCTCCGTGAATGAGAAAACTGTCCGAAAATCGAAGATTTCGGAAAAACACAACTTGATTGAAATATGACATAAGCAATAGATTTCTACTAATAGGTGCAATAAAGAAATCATATTTAAACCAGCGGATGGATATGTGTTATGTCGATAATATTAGATAATAAAATAGCTGCTAAACTGTATTCTGACGACAAAGTAAGCAGCGCTCATGATGTATATAGGAAAGTGAACAAATAATTAATTTATTATTATTGTCACATTTAAATTGTAAATTTGACGTGAAATCACGTCACGGGAATTTAAAAGTATTTTGGTAAATTAATTTTATGAAAATCTTTCATAAGTAGCTATTTGAAAAACTTTTTTGACAATTCTTGCCCATGATGTTATTACCTTCAAAACAATGTTTTTTATATCCAAATTTTACATTCGAAATTTAAAACAAATTAAAAATATAGCATATAGGGAATTTAAATTTTTAGTTTTGATTATGAGTTGTTCGTGTATTTTTTTTTTTTCATGGAAATTCCCAACCATTTCTTGTCAGACATTTTGTCTCTTAAACGCTCGATTTCCGAATAACTGTTTTTCCTAAGACTGTTGTATCAAAAAAACAAACACTTCTCAAAAGTTACTCTTGAGTCCAGTCAATATACCCTTATATCAAAATACTTATTCTGTTACACTAAATCATGTTTGCGAAATTTCGTCCAAATCCGATCAACTCGTGTCAAATTTCGAAATGTTATGGCCTGTTTCGCCTGGAACTGCTCTTTTGTATTTTCATGTTTAAAAATATTCACTAAAAATTCTTGAATACGTGACGTTACTTTAGCAAAGCAAAAAAAAAAAAGGCAACTGTAACTCCCGTAGATTTCAAGTTCTTATCTGCAGGACAGCTTGAATTATCTACACACTGAGATTTTTTTACAGAAATTTGCAAAATTTTACTGAATTCTCAACATCTGAACGATGGGTAATCCAATTTAACGGATTTCAGTAAAATTTAACTAATTGCGGTATTTTTTTTACAGATAACTGAGAAATTTCACCGAAATCTGTACAATCGGATAACCGAACGTTCAGCTCGTTGAGAACTCGGTAAAATTTTACATATTTCATTAAAATAATATAAGTGTGTAGACGATCACAAAGTTATAACATCATGACTGTTGACATTTGAAAAGATTCATTGAATATGTTAGAATACATATCGTCACATTGTATAACCCCAAAAAATTACTGTTACAATTGTAGATCTTATTTTATGAACTCAAGGACAATTTTGATGTCTTAGATCATTCCAATTTATCACAAAATGTTTTTTTTTACATTTTAAATATTCCCTGAATATGTTTGGTACCTTGTTTAGCTCCAAGAGCTACAGTTACAACTGTCGATCTGTAATTCTGAACTCAGGAACATTTTGGATAACCGAGAACATCTCAAAAAAATACGAAAATAGTTAACGCTTGTCAACGAGAATTTAGTAATACGTATGTACCTTATTCTGTAAAAACCCCTTACACTATTAATAAGGTTTTTTTTTTCTTTCTGAACTTCTTCATTCTCAGGATGTTCTTAGTCGTCAATACTATCTTAAACTCATTTGATTAATTTTGGTTTATTTATTTTTTCAGATAGCTTAGAACAAGTTTTTCAAAACAGTGTAGACTATTATTTGTCTGTGATTTTCTACAGCCATTTCTCCTTTGGAATCATAAATGACCCCTTGGCCTGAAGGAGGATCGAAGTGTGCCATGTTTGTTAATGACAGCAAATATTTTTTCTTCCGTGAAAATTATAAATTAACTAACGATTTTTCGTGTTTTTCGTTTATTAAATTGACGTGGCCGAGATCTCGTAGTGGTCAAATTGTTCCACCCTCAAGAATTTTTCGTTCTCGTTACCTCGCAGTTCAGGATTTTTCTATTGAGAGCACAGCATATTTTTATTCAGACAATTATTGCTGCCTATGCCTCAAGACATTTTTTCGTTGGCTGTTATTGAATGGTGATCATAGGTTGATGGACGTATAAATGAAGTTTGGCTGGTCGCGAGATGATAATTTTGTATGGACATTTGCCCAGAAGTTTGTAGGTGCCATGACGACTACCGCCAGAGGCCCTTTGGCTTGACGAGTGAGTTTTCAGTTGATCGTAAAGGGCGAACACGAAATTATTGCGACACCGAAAATGTCATGCCAATTTTCTTATAATGTTTAGAATCAAACCAAAATTTTAGGGTAGTTTTATACATATATTTACTTCAAAAATCAAAAGAAAAGTTAATCGATGGAGCCTTGAGTGTAAAATTGAACGCATTTTCGCTTGATGCCCTCCATCAAAGTCTTTACAGTGTCATCCGGTACCAGTTTCTCAGTTTTTTTTTTTTTTTTTCATTTTCTTAACATGTCCTTCTCGTCTTTGACTGTCTTCTTGCTCTTCCGGAGTTCCCGCTTCATCGTTGCCCAGTACTGCTCCACCGGGCGCAGCTCCGGACAGTTTGGCGGATTCATGACCTTTGGAACAAAATAGACAGAATTGGCCTCATACCACTCCAGGACACTTTTAAAATAGTGGCATGATGCCAAATCTGGCCAAAATAGCGGAGCTTCGTCGCGCTGCTGAAAGAACGGCAAAAGGCGCTTCTCGAGGCACTCAGATTTGTAGATCTCGCCATTTACTGTACCCTTTGTCACGAAAGGCTCATTCCTCAGTCCGCAAGAGCAGATGGCCTGCCAAATGAGATATTTGGAGGCGAACTTCGACATTTTCTTCTTCTTAAATTAGTCGTCCACATAGAACTTGCTCTTGCCGGTGAAAAACTCCATCAACGGAATTTGCTTAAAATCGGCTTTTATTAACGTTTCGTCGTCCATCACACAGCAGCCATATTTTGTCAGCATCTTCCGTGCCCGAGTTTTAGCCGTCGATTGTTGCCGCTCATCGCAGTCTTTGAAGTTCTGTACCTTGTTTGTATGTAGTCCAGCTCTCTTCTTTGCATTCTGGACGTAGCTCTGCGACATGCCGATCTTTTTAGCCAAATCACGGCTTGAGACGTTGGGATTTGCTTTAAT
Organism: Aedes japonicus; assembly: GCA_034211315.2. Classification (NCBI taxonomy): domain Eukaryota; kingdom Metazoa; phylum Arthropoda; class Insecta; order Diptera; family Culicidae; genus Aedes; species Aedes japonicus. The sequence continues at coordinate 87,926 of JASCZW010005665.1, forward strand.
CATCCGCTTCACCTTTCACTCCGTCTTTTTGTTCTCCGGTCCCGGTTTTCTTCCAGCTCCTTTGCCGTGGTCCAACGTCAACCGCTCCTGGAACCGCTTCAACACTCTGGAGACGGTTGAATGGTGAATGTTCAACATTTTTCCCAACTGCCGGTGCGACAGGTCAGGAAATTCCAGGTGTTTGGAAAGAATTTGTTCTCTCGACTCGCGTTGGTTCACCTCCATTTTCGTTGAATCGAAAACCACGACTTCGAGTTTGACAGCATGTTAACAATACACATCAATGAGAAAGTGAGGAAAATATTATTGATTTTTACCCAATGGTAAAAATGTTATGCCCTGTTGAATGTGTCGCAATAATTTAGTGTTCGCCCTTTAGTTGTTGAAAGTGTGAGCAGACTCAGCAGAGCAAGTGGAGTAGAATTGGAATTACGTTGCTGTGGGAGGGTAACACTTATACCTGATAATAGTTATAACAAGCCTAAAAAATCTTCATAGTAACGAACGGGATTGATAGTTTGAGAGATTCATTATTGAACATTTGCTGGTGCTTGGGACAGCCATGAAAAGTCGTTACGAGTAGTGTTTCGAACAGTGTTGTTGACTCGTTTTTAGAACCTGCTATATCGATGTGATTCCAAATTCTTCGCTTTGTCTTCTTCATTTGCAATGATTTAGTCGGGTTAGTAAAACACACTTACAATGAATTAGGGGTAGAATGTGCCAAGACTTCAATTGGATCCCTTTTGACTGGTAGATACTTTGGACCTCTGCCTTCGTTGGATACATCATTTTAGGTAACCTCTTCTTTTTCAGCCAATTTTCGCTAGGAAAACATGTGTTAAATTCGTTGTTTGTAATGTGTCCCGATTCTTACTGTTGATGGACTTGCTTGACGAAGACAACTTGATACTCAATTTTGTTCAGAAGCTAGTTTGTGCAAACATCCAAGATTACACCCTGCTGCCACCAAAACAGAAAAACTCCCCTTTGTGTTGTGTTTTACGGGAGCCGTTGTGTTCTTGAGTTGATTATGCGTTTAATCAGGATTAATGTTTCTACAGCGATTCACTCCAAGTTGAACTGAAATGGATTAGTAGGATTGACAATGCTTCAACATACCGCAATATTGACCAAACCAAACTCTTGGTTTCCCAAACTCCCGTTCCAAAGGCAAACACCCACCACTGCCGAGCCACAATAATGGGTTAATGGAAATGCATCCACCCGGGTGACCCAGAAATCCACAATCTCGGCTAAGCACCCACACCCTGTTTACCCTTTTCCAATCAAAATGATGGCAGCTATCAACATAATGCGATCGATTTTATTATCCTCTTGGAACCCAATGAATACCCGACCGGTGTGGTCGGAGTTGCGGTTGGATCCTCTTTATCCACTTTCACTTTGCAACAATCTTTACCGCAGTTCGACTTCAACCAAAACTATGCACACTGCATCGTGTTCGTGAACTTTCCTCCCCACGCTCCCGTGCAACACGAACTAAGAACAAGAAGACCTTCAAAACAGTGCAATTTTCTTTAATGCTTACGTAAGCATTTGCCGGCCTCAGTTCTTCCACATATGTGTGCAGCATATCTCTCTTTTTTTTTGCTGCGCGCGTGACGACCCCATAAAACAAGCAACTACCTTACTTGCCCCCGTTCCATTTGCTGTGGTTCTTCCCTCGGAGAGGCATGGGAAAGGTGGCCTATTTGCCCACAACCAGTGAAGGCACTTCCACTGCGCTGGGCTCACACACGTCTAGTGCAATGCTTGCAAGTTTGCTCTTTTCTTTATCAACCGGGGTCCGCCAAGAAGCCGAGCACCGGGAGAAGAACATTCCAGGCGAGTCCCGATCGGATCGGAACCATCCGGAGTGCTACAGTCCTCGTCTTCGTCGTCGTCAAGTCGAATGGGTGGCAGCAGAGCGAAGGAGCGTGCAACTTTTGCGGCAAGAATTTGCATATCGCACACAGCCAATCGCAATCACACCACCAAACAGCAGCAGTTCAGCATTGGTGGATTTCAGGAATGAGCGGAAACAGTTGTTCCGTTGAGGGTTTTATGGATTAGGAGGTGGTACTCTTGCAAAGCGGAACCCGTGGAGGAATTCGGATCGGAGCGAAGTTGATTTTTGCTGTGCATTTTTCCCATGACTCAAATTTATTGCCCAGCAGATAAGGTGCAATGCCTACAACTTTCTGATCGGGCTGTAGTTCATGTGATGGGATTTGCTCAGTGAATGTGAAAATGGATGAGTGGGGGCTTCTTTTCCTTTATGGTGTTCAGTGCTCTTGCAGTGAGACTTTTGCCCGCTCCAGAATAGACTTTGAGGATTTATTTTCAAAGTTATAAACCAACATTTTTTAAGACAAGCTATGCAAATTGTTCGACTGGACTATGTGTCTGGAGGACTCAAGGAAAAAAATCATTCCAATTTCATTTCAATTTCATTTCAATTTCATTTCAATTTCATTTCAATTTCATTTCAATTTCATTTCAATTTCATTTCAATTTCATTTCAATTTCATTTCAATTTCATTTCAATTTCATTTCAATTTCATTTCAATTTCATTTCAATTTCATTTCATTTCATTTCATTTCATTTCAATTTCATTTCAATTTCATTTCAATTTCATTTCAATTTCATTTCAATTTCATTTCAATTTCATTTCAATTTCATTTCAATTTCATTTCAATTTCATTTCAATTTCATTTCAATTTCATTTCAATTTCATTTCAATTTCATTTCAATTTCATTTCAATTTCATTTCAATTTCATTTCAATTTCATTTCAATTTCATTTCAATTTCATTTTCACTTATTTCAATTTCATTTCATTTCATTTCAATTTCATTTCAATTTCATTTCAATTTCATTTCAATTTCATTTCAATTTCATTTCAATTTCATTTCAATTTCATTTCAATTTCATTTCAATTTCATTTCAATTTCATTTCAATTTCATTTTCAATTTCATTTCAATTTCATTTCAATTTCATTTCAATTTCATTTCAATTTCATTTCAATTCTCATTTCAATTTCATTTCAATTTCATTTCAATTTCATTTCAATTTCATTTCAATTTCATTTCAATTTCATTTCAATTTCATTTCATTTCATTTCAACTTATTTCAATTTCATTTCAATTTCATTTCAATTTCATTTCAATTTCATTTCAATTTCATTTCAATTTCATTTCAATTTCATTTCAATTTCATTTCATTTCATTTCACATTTCATTTCAATTTCATTTCAATTTCATTTTTAATTTCATTTCAATTTCATTTCAATTTACTTCAATTTCATTTCAATTTCATTTCAATTTCATTTCAATTTCATTTCAATTTCATTTCAATTTCATTTCAATTTCATTTCAATTTCATTTCAATTTCATTTCAATTTCATTTCAATTTCATTTCAATTTCATTTCAATTTCATTTCAATTTCATTTAAATCATATGGAATTCAAATGAAGTTTAAATGAAATTGAAATGAAGTTCAAATGGAATTGAAATGCAGTTCAAATTGGCTGTAGATTAGGTGCTAACGTTAACCCTACAAGAAGAAATTAAATAATTGCCGGAAGAAAAATTGGTGTGATTAAGCGTTGCTCTAAGCCCCCGTGGGAATAATTATTTTAGTGACGGAGAAGAAACAATAGTGTAGGTGATCGTCTCTCGGCATGTTGTCGGGGGACTTCCCCCCTTCTTCTCCCAGGGCCCCCTCCAATAGGAGGGATATGGCCGATATGAAGGACAATCATTCCCCAGCTGGGGCGACCCAGAAGGGAATTTCAGCCAATTGACCATCCTAAGGCTGGAAGTAATCGATAGTGATCTACCGAGGAATCCCTTCCTGATCAGGAAGTCCGTCGAAAGTTTTCAGGGCCTGAAAATCGACTTCCCTGAGAAGCGTGGCCTCAGTTACATAATCAAAATGCGGAACCATGTGAGGATCACTCGAATTCCCCAGCAACGCCATGTCAACTAGGTGCATATTGCAAGCACTGCAAGACCAATGATCATCCACTCTCCAGCCGTAAGTGCCCCACATATGAACACGAAGCTACAATTCAACACATCCGTGTCGATATGGGTGTTTCGTATCCGACAGCACGCCGTACGTTCGAGGATAAAAGTCGGCAGCAGACGGTGTCCTCCGTTGTTGTCGCCGAAAATGACAAACTCAATGCTAAACTCGACCGAGTCTTGATCGAGCTCGGCAAGAAAGATGAAATCATCGGCTCCCTTAAATCCATCGTGAGCAAGAAAGATGCGGAACTCAGCGAGTGCTATCGCCGGATCGCCGCCCTAGAAACGAAGCTAGGAACATTTTCTGATGCGCCTCCGAAAAAACAGTCACAGATCTAATCTACAGCCACCATTCCTCAAGCCGCTCAGCAGATGTCCAAACCCACCGGTCAGGTAAGGTGAGTAAGGACAATGTTGGGAACAGACCGGAGCTTTTCCGCCTACAAGGTGTCAAAGGTTCCAAAGGCACTAAAGGCACCTCTGATAGAGCTAAAGCTATAGGCGCTGAACTTAAGGAATTGTTCCGGAAGAATCCGCCACAACAGGACATCGCAGAAGCACTTCAACAGACCAACACTCCCATAACCACGGCCACGATGGATAATCCAAGGAGATCCAATAGAATTGCCGCCAAGACTGCCGCCTGAGAGTTCTGACAGTTCCAAGAACCAAGCAGCGAATCCCCCATAGGAGGACATAGCCACTGGAATTGAAAAAACGACGCATTTAGAGACGGACAAGCAGGTTACCCCGTATCCCCCTAGGGAGGATGAAACCCGGGACTGGGAAAGTGATAAGGCCTCGGGTAGTTGGAGCCCCTTCAGTGTGGAAATCGTCGGAGGACCGGAACTGGGGAATACCCTTCGGCACTCGTTGGCAACCTCCCTAGGTCCAGTCCCACCGCTGCGAAGATTCGACAGAATAAGGAACCAAGACTGTATCCCTTCTGACGCAAAAACAAATGCCGCCCTCTACGACAAATGGAGAGCCAGCTTGAGTGGCACTGATAGATACGGCCCCTCACCTGTAAGAAAAAAGCCGCAATTTCAGGCTTGGTAGCAGGCGCAAACACCCCCATCCCCATAAGTAACCACAATCCCACTCCAAACATTTCCCCACACATCAATCCCTCTGCTTCCACTTCCCCTAATCCCTAACAGGCTTTACCCCCTCAACACCATGGCTCTGTTTTTGCAATTCAGTGGAATATCAACGGGTACTTCAATAATTACGGAGACCTTGAGCAACTGGTGCGGAACCATTCCTTCGCCGTACTTGCTATCCAGGAGGTACACCGAGCAGACTCGACAGGCTCAACCATTCACTGTCCGGAAAATATAGGTAGATACTGAAGAGCCGGCAAAATATCTACCAGTCCTCGGCAATCGGAGTTCGCCTACCATTTGACTTCGAAACGATCCGGCTTGACACTGATCTCCTAATCGTCACCGTCAAGCTGACATATCCGTTTGCTGTCACAATCATATCCGAATATCTACCGGCCGGAATTCTCGTCGACCTCTGAAACCATTCAACGGATATATTAAAGATTATTCAAGGCCCCTGCCTACTCCTGGGTAGCTTCAATGGTCACCACGAAGCATGGGGCTGTCACTCCAACAACCGTCGCGGAATCTCCAGTTACGAAGCCACCCAAGAAATGGACCTTACTCTTCTAAATGACGGATCAGCCACCTACACTAGTGGGCAGAGATCATCTGCGTTAGACCTGTCCTTCTGCAGCCCCAGTCTTCTCCAGCACATCTACTGGGAGGCACGCGACGACCCACTGGGAAGTGATCATCACCCGATCCTAATACACAACAACAATGAAAACGCAGGTACCTTACGCAGACTGCGTTGGCTCTAGGACCAAGCCGACTGGAATATCTTCCAGGCTGCAGTCGGCGACGTGTGCACAGAAAACCCTGCCTCGATCGAAGATTTCTTCACAGGTTTCAGCTGCAAGCATCCCGAAGATCAGCCCGAAACCTGGCAAGAGATGGCGGCTGATTGACAACCGGCAACACGCGTTTTGACCAGGATTTGGCACGAACACTCACCTTGGCATTCTGGGACAAGCGCTTAGTGATGAAATGAAAGACGGGAAACATATTGAGCTTGCTACACTCGACCTTGCCAAGGCCTACAACCGGGTGTGGATGCTCGAAGTCCTGGACCAGCTCATCACCTGAGGACTGAGCGGGCATATCATGCATTTCAAACAAAACTTCCTCCGCCGTTGGACTTTCCAAGTTAGCATTGGCAACAATCGATCTGGCACTTTCAGGGAAGAAATCGGTGTACCGCAGGGATCGGTGATTGCCGTCACCCTTTTCCTAATCAGGATGAACGGAGTCTTCTCAGGTCTGCCTGCAGACATACTGCGTGTAGCCTCTGCCATCATCAACACCCGCAACACGTACGGAATCGATTACGAGCCTTGCCAGACAGCTGCTAGAGGACAAACTAGCCCTGGTTTACCACACCACCATTAGAGTTACCTCTGGACTCCTTCCTTCCACTCCTGGGATTACCGCCTGCGTCGAAGCTGGAGCACTCCCGTTCAAGTATTTCATCGCATCTTCGTTGTGCAAACGTACTGCCGGTTTTCTCGAGAAGACAGCAGGTCCTAGCAGAGGAGTCTTCCTCCTTGAGGAAGCCAACCAACTCCTTAACAGCCTTGTCAACCAGGAGCTCCCTCAGGTGGCTAGGATACACTGGAGTGGAGCTAGAGATTGGAACCTTCCCACAGTCAAAATAGATAACACGATAAAAAGGGCTCTTAGAGCGGGATCCAACCCGCAGGTGGTCCTGCAGACTGTAAGAGCTCATCTCGCTGACCAATACAGTGGGCACTGTATCCTACACAAACGGCTCGGTCAGGCAAGACAGAGTAGGGATAGGAATCACTGACTGCAATTTTAGTCAATTCCACAAATTCCACCACAGTATTCCATTTTTTTTCCGATGAAGCCCTAGCTGTACGGATCGCTACAACTATACCAATCGATCGACCTCTCCTCATCCTCACGGACTCAGCAAGCGTTGTTGCAGCTCTCGAATCAGAAACCCCATCCCACCCATGGATCCAGGCAACAATGCGACACGCTCCCCGTGGGACAACGGTCTCTTGGGTTCCGGGACACTGTGGCATCCCAGGTAATATCGAAGCAGACCAGCTAGCCTCCATGGGCAGGACGGGTAGACTTATCACCCCAGCGTCCCCGGTGTTGATACCAAAAATGGATCAAGTGTACACTTCTGCAATGCATGGTCAAGAGAATGGGCCCAGTCGCGCACTCCTTTTATTAGGAAAGTCAAGGGGGTTACCCACCAGTGGGAGGACCCCCACGATCATCGGAACCAGCGTATCATTTCGCGGCTACGTTCCGGGCACACCAAAGCCTCTCACAACCTCTCCGGTAACGGACCGTTTCACATTAAATGCCCAATATGCAGCGTCCAGCACACAGTGGAGCATTTTATTTGTAACTGCCCCCAGTATGAGAGACCACGCCAGTTTTGGGGCATTCCTGGCGGAATACGAGACGCTCCCTGTGAGGATGCCACGAGGGAGGCGGCATTAATATGCTTCCTCAAAGATGCAGATTTATACAACCGGATATAGTGCATGGAAGTCACCAAATACTACCAACCAATTTACTGACCTTTGCTACCCACACTGGACCCTTCTTATTATGATGACGATACTAATATCAGCAACCAACAGTCAATACGATACCAGACCCACGCATGAAAAAGACCTTCCGCAACCACAAACACCAACCGACAGACTGATGACGACCTATGCACGAAAAGGACAAACTTAAAACGAATTCTTAAAACTCTGTAACAATTTATATTAAAGAAAACTCCGATACGAATAACTCAGTAGGGGAGTCCCTTCAAGACCCCAAAGGCACAGAGGGGCCCTTCCTGATCCCCCCTGTTATTTATTCCTCATGTGGAACCGAACCAGCTGTGGCTGAAAGGCTCCTTAATAAAGATAAATCAATCAATCAATCAATAATCAAATTGAAGTGGTTCCATTGCTTAATTGAAAACAGTATTTATTTAAAATCTAGAACTTATAATTGTAAATTCCATGCCTCTCCGGAATTAAATAGGGTAGTCTACCAATTCGCTCTGGGATAATTGAAGTTACTTAACAATCCAGCCGCCAGCAGTAATCCTAAATTTCGATATACGAAAACTTTAAATTGATAATTTTCAATTACTCAAAAACATTTGCAACGTGAAGCTTCATCAGCTTTAATTATACCCTAATGAAAGCGTCATCTTCTCATAATGATGATGATGATGATAACGATGCCATCGTCTATAAAGGCTGACTCACCTTTCCATACACATTTTTCTTGCAAAAATTCAATCTAGATGATGCACCTCCGCTTTTCTCAACTCCGGTTTCATACCGATGCTCTTGGCTTCACTCCGGAACTATGAACCGCTGCATGTTGGCGGCTGGCTGGCTGGTTGGTGTTGGCAGGACATGACCACATCAATTAGCTGCACTTAGTGTGACTCTTCCACCCAGTCGACTACAGAGTTCAGCCGAAGACGCTTGGGATGCGGGTCTGCCGAGCTGTCATTCCACTTGCAAACGAGATGTATCACAGTAGTGTGGCGCGGCGGTTGAGAGGCAAAAAGAATCCACTTCCTTGTTTAAACAATCTTCCATCCGTCTGCCATTGTCGTTGTCGGCGTCGTCGTCCTCATCCTAAAATCATTGCAGACTTAAATGTTGTTTATCTTTATGGTCTTAAAAGTGTGCAAAATTTGAATATTTTAAGCTGCACTTGGCGTTGAGTACCCACTCGAAAATGCCGGGGCGGACGCATTTCTCAAGTACAAGTAGGAGTAGGATAAACACTCTGAGAGCGGCCACTTCCGGGATGGCCTCGTCTTCGTTGGCAGTCTTGCACCACGCCTTAGTTCGCAAGGTAGTTTTTACAGAAGTCATTATTTCTCGTTTCAGTCGGTTTTTCGGTAGGCCAACCGAAAACTTCTTACCGCCTGTGCTGGTTTCACTTTCCGGTCAGGAGATCGAGGTCAAAATGGCAATTCGTTTGACTTTTTTTTGCGGCGTTCTCTGTTATGGAATACATATGATGGTTTTTAAGTCGGTTGACCTCGGCAGCAACTAATATATGAGTTTGTAACTTGTGGCAAGACGTGGCTCAAAAAAAGGGAGAAGTGCGATTCAATATCGTAAATTTATTCAAATTTATGCAGCCAATGTCCTTCCGCCCATCCAACGACGATCAGGACGATGACGACGACGAGGATGACAACGGCGGTTAGTGCTTTTAGATGGTCTCCGATGAGTGTATTTTTTTTGGATTCGGAAGAGCATCCTGGAATCCTGTGGGAACTTATCATCGGTGAGCTGCCAGAAGGGTGGCCCATGGGGTGGGTTTTGAATCATGAATGGATATTATTGTAACATTTCGCGCTCGGTACTCTTCAGTATGCATGGAGTATGGAGACCATAATGGGTTTTGGGGAGACACTACTCAGCAAAAAGAGAAGTAGAAGAAGCAGCGAATGTGGGTAACATTTATCTTTAAGGGAATGAATTAAATTCTGTAGCACATGATGTAGATAAGCAGATGTGGTGTGTCGTGCTAAAAAGGGGCGGTGGTGGATTGTGTGGAGATTCAGTGGGAGAGATATTTCATGTCGGTCATGAAATTTTAATGAGGTTTTACCCTCTTTGACTGGCTATGCCAAAGGAGGAAGTTGGCTGCCGTTTTACATTTCCGATGCACTCAATCTCTTTTCTATCACGATTGTCTGTATGGAAAGGATTGACTGACTGCTTATATATAGTTTAGGAAGTACAATAACAGGAAATAACTGTGAATCAATCATGTAAATCATGCAACAACATTTAGCCTTATCCTATATGTATGTATGTAGGCTAGTCACCATCCCTTCAAGATCTTGTCGTGGAACTTAATAGCAAGATCAGATGAAAACACCGATCTGAATTCACAATATCGCTGTATTAAGGGCCAAAAACGAAGGGGTGCAGGAATAGACTTTCAGAAGACAATCGGACCTTCGCTGATCTCGGTTTGACGATTTCCATCAAGGAAAGTATAATTGTCATCCATAACTTGGGCCAGATAACCACGAAACTACACTTCATCTGGTACCCTGTATTCCCCCTTACCCTTTGTTATTAATTGTTTTGAATATCAAATCATAAAACTAGAGAACAAACAATTTACGAATAATTTTAAAATGGAGAGATGACCCCACAGTCTGCTGAAATTATTAATTAGGTGAGAATGGAAAATATACCATGATGGTACACTTCACTGTTGAAAAATTGAAAACATTGCCCAGGCTACGCCAATTACCGGCTTCAAGTTGCAGTGCAAAGCCTGTCCACGTTCAATTTCGGATACCAAAGTTATAGCAGCAAAACAAATTTGCATAATTCAACAAAACCGATTGTTTACTTTACAGTAAAATTGTTATATCTACATTAGAAATAGTTGATTAAGATATTAATCCGTCTTTCTGTAAAATTCCCAAACTTTCTGTAACACACCCGTCATCAGGTTCCGTACGGTATCTTAAGATATGCCCGCCGTGGCGATTTTCCATCTTCTCCTGAAATCATCGGTACCATTTGCTTTCTTCTTAGTTTAGAAGAGTTTCCGCTTAACTAGAGCCCACTACTCCTCTATTGGGTGAAGTTCTGAACAGTTTGGTGGATGGAAACAGTGGCAGGTATTCGACCTCTTGTAACTCATTCCATTCCAAGACGGATTACGCAAGAGGCCAAAACAGAGCTGGAGAGTCGTGACTTCTGATAATCGATAGAAAACGGCTTTTGCAGACATTCTTTCTCGTACACATTTGTATTGATAGAGGCGATTTTTTTAGATTTTTGACCACAACTACATATGGCCTGCCAAATCAATTTTCCGGGAATTTGGACCCCTTCTTCGTCCGGAAATGCTCGGCAACGCCGTTAATTTGCATTGCGGTATAAAAATCCAGACCCGGAACTTCTTAAAGTCTTCACGTACGTATGTTTCGTATGATACAAGAGAATGTTTGAAAAAAGTTGGCGAAAAGCTTCTTAGTACGACTTTTTCCCCATTTACGACCTGCGACTTTCCATTCCTTACCTCAAACAAAGACATTATTTAAAGAAGCGTACTTCATCAAGATGTTGTGCAGTTTATGCCAATACTTTAACTATGTGTGAAGCCATTTTCTAAATTTTTAAGCTAATTCTCGATCGCGCGATGTCAGATCTCATAATGGAAAAATTTTGGATAGACACCGAGGAATTCGGAACATTGAAGTCTTTTGCCGAAAAACAAAGGCTTACGGTGTGAGAAATGAGATCTTTTGGATAACGGAAACAGCAAACTTCCACACAATTTTTTGTCCAAATCTGGTTTCTATTGACCTAAACTTCAAGAAGTTTTCGGATGACAAATAACATTGAAGCAACCTAATGTCTTATTCATCAAAGATATTTTAACAGGAATATGGATTGAAACCAACCAACAAAATATCTCTATTGAGGAAAAAGCTGTAGATGTCGACCTTAGGACCTCATCTTCAGAGCGTTTGCGTACTTCGGCTTGATTCGACGCCATTTTACTGAATCAAACTAGAATGTAAACATGTTGTACCACCAAACAAAGTGGCGAGTTTCAGCTGTCATATAAGTGAAACGTTTCAGCGATCCGTGAAATAATTCAAAATTTACACTGAAGGAAAAGTGGCCGGAATTTAACGTGGATAGGCTTTGATCCTAAATTTAGCCTTTAATGTTCATCCCGTTGCGCCATGCTAAAACGGCAACCCATCATAATTTGTTCTCTATTTTGTTCCATTCATAACAACGCAATCTATCATATGAAGCTCATACGTTAGCGCAGTCCTCCTGCAATCACTCAACTCAGGAGAAGAGCACCATTTATGTTCAGCGATTGCATTTTGCACTAATGTTACGCCAGGACGTGAGCTTTGTACCTTCACAGAGGATACAGCCATAACTCACCGCAGATAAAGCAAAATGCTCTTTTATGCGACGATAAATACACAGAGTGAGAGTGTGCGCCTGTGATGAGATTGCTTGGAGTGAGTGAATCACTCTCTCTTTTTTAAACGACCGCTCTCACATGCTCTCATCTGTCTTCGCCCACGTGCTCTCACATGCGATCACTGCCGCGTACAGTTGTGCGAGGACGCCCCAGTGCTCTTTCTGTGATTCGCGGGTCTGATAGAAACTGAAAACATCGTTGGAGTTGCAGAAAATTTCCGAAAAAAGAGAGCGGGAAGAAAAATTATTCTTTCTTCCTTTGTTATGTAGCATCAAAGCGAATTTGCAATCACTGCTGTATATTAGCAGAAGAGTCCACGTCAGTGAGCTCACTGGGGCGCACGCGTCAAGGAATTTATCTGCAGTCGCTTCTGTGAATTTGAGCGCACTGCTACTCACTCTAGAGCGATCGAGTGTTGTGTGAATAAAAACCATTATTTTCAACTCACATGCAAACACGGGGGTGAAAGAAAGAAGAAAGAAGAGCTCTCGCTGTAGGAAGAGTGTGTAGAAAAATTAAAATCTCTCTCTACGACACTGAGGATATGGACATCACTGTTTATGTAGTGAATATTTTAAGCGGGTCTTACTCGCGAATCGAACACTCCGTTTTCGCACCCGTTTTTTTTTTACTTCTATCACTTGTGGTGTATATTCAGAGCTGCTACATACATAGATATAACTAGATTGACACAGTTTTTTTTTTCTCGCGCAGATATCTGTATGCAATATTACAGATTTATGAGCTAAACCAAGATTTTTTCGATTTTTGGCAATTGCTTTTCGACTAAAAAACGTTAGATTGAAAAACATGAGTATATTTTAGGATCCAAATTATTATCAATTTGACTTTCAGTTTGCGATTTAAACAATTGCCACTGACACTACAGTGACAGATGACAGTCTGAAAGTCAGTTTGTGTGTGTGCCCTCAAATGATTTTATCTTTAAAATCTTTAAATTATCTTTTAACTTTAAAAAAATCTGCAAAGGGGTTTTTGTAAAATAATTTATATAACATTTGTCCAGGATGTTTGTAGGGATATTTCTTCAGTTTTAACTTCAATACATTCTTCAAGGATTCAGCTGGAGAAGTGTTTTTTTTTTCAAAGTTTCCTACGAGATTGTACCATCTTTTTGTATTCAAAATAATCTCGCAGTGCGAAAACTAATGCACTCTTTCCAGTTAACTTAGGACCACATATGTTTGTGGGAAAATTCAAACTACATATAAGAAGGTTATAAGAAACAGTTGATGTTTTATTGCGTTCAGCATATTTACATAATATTGTAGTTATTTAGTTGTAACTTAGCTTATATGCGTGGTTTTTAGAGCTTATATGTTGGAGCTTTCTATAAATTTAGCTTTAAACCACTTAAGATTTCGATCAGTGTTTTGCGTTTTGAATGCAGATAAATTTCGAAAACAGTTATATACATGTCAGTAATCAGTGGCTCAGTTCCTGTTAATAACTTGGAATATTCGGTTCAGCATGTTGTTCATCAAGTTTTGGAGGACAGTCTTCTCAATATTTCGCCATACCTCAGACATATACTAATTTCAGCTCATCTTCAGTGGTGTTCTGCCTTTCTTCCGCATAAATCCTGCGTATATCAAATCCCAGAGGTTTTCTTCAGGGTTAAGTCAGACAGATCAGTTTTATGGTCCTTCATCCACTGTCATCACTTCCTTAAAAGTTTCAGGTGGAAAAATATTGCTAATTTTCGTCGCTTAAGATAATATAATAAGCTGTAAGGGCATAAATAATAAGCTGTAAGGGATAATCAACCCATGAAATGTAAACAATTTAAATTGCACACCATCAAGGGTCTGGCTGATAACATAGCGTATCCCACTGTCGATTTATACACAGAAAAAAATTATTAATTTTAAAAAGAGCGTAAAATTTCCCTTCGTTTGATTCCAAGCCAAAGGAGGCGTAAACAACTAAATTGTTTGCAATATTTCATGCGCCATACAACAATGTTGGCAATCTTTCATACGACAGGCTGGATTCAGGCGTTATTTGGCTTAAATTTACATGAAATATCCCATTATTTTCTTCCAAATCTTGCATTCCCTTGATGTGCATTAGATAACGCAGAAAATTCAATTTATTTTTATCTGTGTATTGTTCGGCGCAAATTTCAAGCATTTTGTGAATTAAGACGGAGTCAAATTTGAAGCGTTTGCCTTTTTAGCCCGTTTAATGAACGGACTTTCGATCAAAACCTGACAAACAGTCTCCAGGGAAACATTCATACTGAGGTCCTGCTTGAACTGCCTCAGTGATAGCGAAGAATTTGAAGCGTTTCTAACAATTCTATGTTTGTTTTGTCCAGAAAGTTTCGATCGGCAAGGCTGCATCACAGTTTGACCATATCCTCCGGGATTTTACAAATAATTGAGCAATCCTTATGCAATCGACCGAGTCGCAGAGCTATTTCTCTAATGTCGACGAAACGTTTCAATTTCCAGACGGAATGCTTCAATTTTACCTTTTTCCTTACTGGTGAGTGCCGTTCCCCTCGACATTATGATTTTTAGCGCCACAAAAAAACTCACAACTCACGAAGAAAGCAAGGGGTAACTCAACTGGACACTGAAAAACTTGTTTTAAAACTGAATAAACACAGATCCTTAATCTACATCTGTCACCACCACTCCATTATACTGCGTTCACTAATACAAAGATAATAAAATAGAGTATGCTCAAGATATAAATTTATTTTTAATGATCTGGAGATAATATCGGGTGGTCGTAAGCAAACTGGATAGAGAGTATTTTGCGCAATTGTTAAACAGTTCCAGATTTTGGCACCGATTACAAAAAAAGCTTGTGAACTTTGGCTCAGATGGATCGCCTGTAAAAATGGGTTCTGACTGATTCAGTAGCGTCTTGAAACGTGACTGTCCTCATAGAATAATTATTTGAGATTTGATAACACTATTCAAAAACATTTAGCTTTATCCTACATTTAAATCAACGGAAAATATCAGAGGGCATCTCTTTGCTGAAAAATTAGTGTAAAAATCTAAAATAGTTATATCATTTAATTATACAATAATTGTTCATCGGCAATAGTCCAAGATGAGCCGGAATTATTTCTTGATTTTGGCTAAACGTTAAAATTCAATTTCTTACAATGCAACCAAACTGCAGGGCGCAGTTCTAAAAGGCGTATTCGATAAAATAACACACTGAAAATCTTCTGCAATCTTTGAACCGTATGAGTAAAAAAACTGAAAATTTGAGCAAATCTTATTCATAGTGTATTGTTTACTTCTGTCGTGTTTCAAAGTTCTTATAGAAACATGAACTTGTCCGTGAAAAAATGTCGTACACGTGTTGCATCAATTAATACACTGGATGCATCGGTTGTACAAATTTTGATTGATGGAGTGGAGAGCATTCGCGATGGGAGATGAAATTGAAACAAATTTTGAAAATCTGATCTTCTTAATTTTATTTTGTCTATTTTGAAGTTCGGTTTCAAGTCTGAATGCCAAGGCATTGCCAGCGTTTGCTATGAACAACATTTTCTGTTACCTATTGTAAATACGGTCAACATATTAAAGGGTGGAAGCAGGAAAATTAAGTGGACTCAAATTCGTCGTATTATTTTTATTCGTGCATTAACGAAACATTAACAATCCTCATTTTGAAAGTGTTTACGTACCAAATATTGTATCTTTTTTGTTTTGTTGTTCGTCCACCAACAAAACTCAAATCAAACCAACACTGGCTTACCATAAGTACTGATGGTGGTCAAATCGACTGCTAGAAATTTTCTCTTCTTACATTGTGTTCCAAACCACCGCACCTTGGATAGAAGCTTGCGGATCTGCTGAGGTGATCTGGGTAAATTGTTGTTGACCAGTGCACGATTTAAGGAGTAATTTTTCATAATCCTGTACCCAGGTACCCAGAAAGCCGGAGGCACCAGAGCGACTTATCAATTGTGCCCAAACTGGCGCTAAAAAAAAGCGTTCCTCACGTCAAAGATTCACGGCATTTTGTGCATAAAAACCAATGACCTTTCAAAGGCGTTGTTCAGCTCTTCAACTCCGTGTCGGTGATGCACTTTCCTTGCCTGCGTCGGGTCTTCAGATAGCTGTACCACAACTACCACACAATACCACACAAAGCTTTTGGCATATTGATTTTATTCAACTTCAATACCATAACCGTACGCTCGCACCTTACGTATAAGTCCACTCATTAGATTCTGTACAACATCTGGCCGCAGCTTTTTCTGTACGGTAAGCCACTTTTTCTTCATGTCCTCTACAGATTCGATCTCCTTGGGTTCTTGTATGGGGTTACGAAAGTGACCCCGTTTGCTTCGTACCACTCCAGAACAACATTTGAATAGTGGCACGAAGCTAGATCCGGCCAGAAGATCGTAGAGCCCTTATGTTGCTTCAACAGGGGAAGCAGACGCTTCTATAGACACTCCTTTAGGTAGATCTCTCCGTTTACAGTCCCGTTAGCCACGAACGGCGCACTCCGTTTGCCAACTTTGAAAGTTTCTGCTTCCTTACTTCCTCCAAACATTAAACTTGTGCTGGGCGGTGAAAAACAGTAGCCCCGGAAGCTGCCAGAAGTCCGCCTTGGTGTAATTGTCATCATCCATGATACGACAATGAGGCTTCGTCAGCATCTTGGTATACACTCTCCGGGCTCGAAACCTTCCCACCGTTTTTTGCCGTTCTTCTCGATTTGAAGCCTTGCACTTTGTTCGTATGCAGTTCCTCCCGGTCCTTGGTTCTCTAAACAAAAAACTTGGACAAATTCAACTTTTTGGTCGCATCCTTGACCGAAACATTGGGATTCCACTTAAACGAATTCACGAAACGCTTGTGATTAAACGACACTTCCATTCTGACCGCATTTCTCCTTCCGTTCGATGATCAGAGTTTCATAGTGAGGTTTAATCACATGACTCATCGTTGACTGCGCCATTCCAAGTTGTTTTCCGATGTCCCGAATGAGAGAGTTGATGATTTTCCAGGAGCTTGCGCAAAATCAATTCGCAACGTTGCATTTCGGGTAACGCAATTGTTTTCCAATATTCTACAGCGTTTTCTACAGTGTTTTTTCCAAGATGCAATTTGATGTAGGACACCCTTTAGGAATTGCAAAGGATTTACTCTTCTTACGACAAGTCATCCTCATTAAAGAAAACTTCCCCCAAATTCGCTTCCGATGAAATCGGCATTATACGGTTTTAGCTTGCATGAAACTGACGTTTCTATAGCGGTTCATCATGCCACTACTCCAAAACTTTACAGGAGTTGTATACTGCTAAATGTGTGCTAAATGTTTATTCCGAAAGACATGAGTCTGCCAAACTGTCCTCCAAAAAAGTGGATATAGCTGATTCAACTGTGCATGACATAAGAGAGAGAGAGAGATGTGGACTGAGGTCATTCAATCTCAGAAGAAACCTCGCCGACATGACAAAGGGCTTGAAAAAGCGAAACATCGGGGCCACAAGCTAGGGTAGGGAACGGCTTCAGCTCCCCGGGACCCTATTCCAAGCACGGGGTTAACGTTAACCTACAATGAGCGTTGAAAGTCTTCGGAAAATGATTCGTAGTTAACCAAACATACAGGTTGCATCGTATAGGACGATGAAAAATACGAGAAGGCTGAGTTTTCACAAATCCCTGGTAATAAATTCTACACAACGAAGTACAGAGGAAGCCTAGAATCTTAATTTAAAGAACAGTTTTCTATCCTCTGGCGAAAAAATATTTCATTTGGTAGGCCATTTGCACATGCGGAAAAATCAGCCAACCATTCTCAACCGGGAACATCAACAGTGAAATCTACATCAAAGCGTGCCTTCAAAATCATTCTCAAAACACCCCACATAAAGCAACATTCTCAAAACATCCTGTTTTGGCCGATTTGGCATCTTGTCACTTCTCAACAATGACGAAGAAAACGTACGAGGAAAATAATGCCATCGTGGCACCTCGTGGCATTAATCCTCCAAACTGACCAGAGCTCCGACCAATCGAGAAATTTTGGGCAATAACGAAGGCTAAAGGAAAATGGGAGGAAAGTCAAAATTGGTTCAAAACTTCAAGCAGAAGTGGACAAAAGCTTACAAAACCAGAGGAGACCTTGATGGAAAAAGTCAAGGCAATGGTCCGAAAATTTTGACAGGCGGATACAATTTAAATCTCTTATTGCAAAAGTGTAAAGGAACATACTTGAGGAAAAAAAATGTAAATGACGAGAAAAAGATTTGTTTGGACCTCTGTTAAACCGGTAACGTTCGTGGGATGATACATAATTTATTTCCGAACACCCTTTAAATCATTCTCAATAATTACCGATTCATCCTTGAAGTCCAGCTTCTGTATACACCTTGAGGTTGTTTGAATGTAGTGGAGAACACATTTGCGTCACTAAAAATGTTACTTTAGAGGTTAACAATATTCATCGTTGTTTTAGCTTCTTCTTAGAAACAGATCCTCGAACCCACCGAAAATGTTTCGTTTGAATGTCTTGAATTTTTTCTACAAATCGTTGGCTGGTAATCGTTGAATTCAGTCAGAAAAAAAAACCCATTAGCATAAACTTTGCAAAAGAGCAAATATGAATGGAAAAAGTTATTCCCCATCAAGGCCATCAGCGTTGTTTGCCTGTTTTATTATCCACATTGTCTGACTGTGAATTAGTCAAATCAAAAAGATTTTCTCGCATTCTTCCACCAATTACAGTCTGATTGCCTTCAGTTTCTGTGCTGAAAAAAAAAGTTGCCATCGGCGGTAATTGTTTGCTGCCCTGAAATCAAAATAAAATGTGAACAGGGAAAACATTAACACGGTTGAGCAAACTTCATAAATGAACTAATTTAAAGCACAAACCCTGAGCCAAATCTCACAATTCTTGAATGCCGAAATTCAAGGTTGAAAAGCCGGAAACGTACTTCCCCAGCTGAAGTATCTACCTTCGATTGAGTAACCCAATTTCAGGAATAGTTGCACGTAAACGTTGTTGTCAATCTGCACCATTCCCCCTCCGAGCGGTATGGCACCGAAATCGACGAACTTGAAACGTACATCTTCCGGTTTCGAGCAACCATAAATCGCATTGTATCCCTCGGCAGCCTGGAAATCCCTCGGCGAACGGTTGCACAATGAAGGAAGCAGGTACCCGTCGCTTCCCGTCGGAACCATCGTGCAACACTCGCGACTGCCACCCGGCCCCGGAGTCCCGGTCCTACAGAGCTTATAAATTATTCAAGGTTCTTTATTAATCCATAAAAATTGCTGCTGCACACGGAAAATGTATTTATATGTTTTTTTTTTTGTGGATCAACCTTAGCATCAAGAGCTTGGTTTCTTCAATCCGTTCTCGGTTACGTCAACGATGGCAGCTGAAACCACGACATTCGTTTTTTTTTCGCTTTGTCGGATTTTTTTTTCTAGTTCGAGACGTCAGTACTGCTTTCAGAACGAATGTCGGCTGCTTGTTCCGTTGACTAAGATCGATTCGAGAACAGATGGTGAAATATTAGGGTTGGTAGGGTTGTGGTACAAAAGTGGAAATTTGAGAAACTTTTAAATCAAACATCCCATAATTCTCAGTTGAAGTTTCACTTCACTTTACATGCATTTTCCGGAGCATCAATTCCTCGATCTGGCAACCCTTCCGGGCTTGTCAAAACCCGATCCAAGCAACATCTTTTATGACAAATTTCGGAGGAACAAATGAAAGATTTCCAGCACGAGCGTTCACCGTCTGCCTGATGGATGATGTAACCGAAGAAAGTGTATGGTTGGTTCTAGTGCTGCCGACTTGATTCCGGCGGACAAAAATAAATCTTCATTTGCTGCTGCCTTGTTTCGTTGGGGAAGGGTGTGGGAAAACCCCTTAAATAGAATTTATGATTCCAGCAACGAGGGATTTATTAAAGTTCTGCCTGTCGGTGTCTTGCTCTAAGCCACTGTGCTAATTTTGTTTACATTTCAAATAATTCCTGAGTAGCCGTCATTTCTGCTTGGCGTGCCGCCGGCCGTGCGCTTCGGACGATTAATCCATATCGGCGCTCATTGATGTGTATAATTGGGAAAATCTCAATTTCAACGTCACTTTTTCGCTGCCCGCCGTCGATGTTGTCGTCGTTTTTAATTGAAAATTAATTCGCTTGATCCATCGGTGGCGTCGTCCGTCGTCCGTTCGTTCGCCTTGTCAATCCAATCCTCGCTCAAGGCTAGCATCGAAAACCCCGTCGGTCGTTTGATGGGAAATGGAGTGTCCTGTAATGGAGCTTTGAAATAGCATAAAATTTCATTGACTCGTAAAAAACGTAAAATGCGTGAAACGTGAATCGTGGCTCTATGGCACAGGGTACAAATGGGACAAGCAAGGGAAGAAAAAAACTTCCCTTCGCCTTTGAACGCTAATCATCGTTTTGACTTGTTTTTTTTTTCTTGTTTCTTTTTTCTCTTCACAGTGGCCTGCAGTACGGTGACAGTGACCAAATGTCAGGCGGCCTTGCGGACGCTGCAGGCGTTTCCGTTTTTTCGGCCAACCTGTCTGTGCAAGGAGCCCGGCATCGATCCGGACTGTAACTACTTCCGGGATTTCCTGTTCGACCATCCGTGCGGCTTCGTGTCTAAGAAAGGTGAGTTTATTGCTTTAAAGACCGGTGAGGATGAGTGTATTATCGATTTCCACAGACATGTTCCTTCGAGGGAATAATCATGATTTATAGATTAAGATGACAATTTCAGGTATTTTAACTATAGGAAAATATGGATGGAATCATTTTGAAGTAATTGCTAGCCTGCCTTTGAACGATTACAAATTTCATCCTAGAGGAGACATTCCATGAAACATTTTCCATTTTTTGTTAGTTTTGTTTTATTTGTCGTCAATCATATTTGTAGACCAGTTTAACAGTTTTGCCTTAATTCTATTCTTACTGATATTGAGAGTAAAATACTTTTTTTAGTTGATTTTTATTCATTGTTATATCAATTGTGGTGCAGTATTTGTTATAGCAAGACATCATCTTATTTATGGGTCCATTTTGGGCATAGTTGGTTCTTTGATTATTTATACAGAATAGATTCCTGCTTCTTAAGTAACGGGTGGGAGCGTAGAAGTTGAGCTTCTCTAACATTTCTGCGTCATTTACTCTTTGCCCAATAACATCGTTTATAAATGATTGAATAGCAAACTCACGTCGTTTTTCAAGAGCATTTATTTTCATTAACATACACCGAGATTCATAAGAAGGTAACTGAAAAGAGTTCCATCCTAACTTACGCAAAAAATACAATAAAAACTGTTTCTGCACTGACTCAATACGGTCTTTATGTGTATTCTGGTATGGATCCCAAACCACGCTGCAGTACTCGAGAAGGGGCCTAACATATGTTACATACAACGTTTTTATTGTATAGGGATCATTGAAATGAAAACTAAACCTTTTGATGAACCCGAGCATATTTCTTGCCTTACACCGTGTCCAATATATTCTCATACAAAATGAAACTCTATTTATTTCAAATCGATAATCCAGATTTTACTGATAAGTTTACCCATTATATTGCAATATAATACTTATCAACTACAGCATATGTTTTGGAATAACACCGCCTTTAACCTTCTGGACCCGCTCAAGACGTTTTTCGAAACCGTCACGACTTCCATCGGCATTTCGTCCCAAATTTGTTTGATTATGGTTTTGAATTGGTTCATATTAGACGCCCTGTGGTCATTTACCTTCGCTAGCATGTATGACCATTCGAAATAATCCAAGGGATTCAGATCTGGTAAACTGGGAGGCCAGTCATTCTTGCCCAAAAAGTCGGTCAAATTTTCTCGGCACCAGCCCTGAACGAGATTAGCACTATGCGATGGCGCTCCGTCCTGCTGAAACACATAGTGATCGTCTCCAAACACATATGGCTTGACAGCTTTCTCCAAAACTTCCGTTTGTTGAGTAGTTGCACGACACCAATGCAAGGAAAAAGTATATGAAAATATATTGGACACGGTGTAGCCCAAGAAGTGAGTCGCTAAGAACAGTGTGCCAGGCACGCCGTAGTAGAAAATTTGACACCATTACGGAATATGTGTGGCACTCTGTGGCACACTTTTGACATTTGTACTTGTCAAAGATACAACCTGGCAACCCTGGATAATTGACGTTATAAATTGTTGTGGTGTTGTTTTAATTTGTTTGTTTTGTCACGAAACAGAAATAAGTATTAGAAAAAAATCATCATAAGTGAACATTTGAGCTTCCAGTTTGTTGATGCAAAAGATTTAGTGGAATAATAGATGAGGTAAGTGATCATATAAATAGGTCATGACATGGTACTACTACAAAGCTTCAATTAAAGGCCTATTTTTGGAGCGAATTGGAGGCGGAATATCATCACATCTATATCAGGAATATTGTGCAAAAAGCAAAATCTCTGCAGCCAGTCACTGGGTTAGTTTATCATTGAGAGGATCCGACTAATTGAAGAAGACGATCATGACTGAGAACCTTCGTGAAGATGTTGCAGCTACTTAGAAGATATTAAGTAGGAAACACAGATAAATTTCGGTTTCTAAGCGGAGATGTGATGTGACTCCTGTATCTCGCCAATATCATGCGCAAAAAATGAATAAAGAATTTCTAAATATCACATAGTAAATATCATAGTAAATGTATTTAAGATTAAATCAAAATTTTACCTCACAATAACTTTGTTTCGCCAGACGTATTGAGAACTCGGCTTTTGATGCCTTATTCAAGCAGCCGAAACACCTTGAAAATTTTTTTCTAACGGCTGTGAAACGTTTCGGGTGGAAACGTTATGCCCTATTCGCCAAAGGGATGAGCAAACATCGAGGTTATCGTTTTTGATGGATGAGTGAGGAAACTGGCACATTTACAGCTTGATCAGGCATAGCGATAATGTTCATTTCCGAATGCCAGAATGTTAATCAAGGAAATGACGTCGACCATATACGGACAGCGAAAATGCTTAAAATATTTGCCGAAGCTTCGCATCGGCCGGAAAAACCAACATCCAAAGAAAAAGGATAAATCTATCATAAATATACATAAGCTTCTTGAGTTCTATTTTTTATACATCCATCACTGAAAGTTGCTGTCTTATCACAAAATTATCGATAACGCGATTTCCGCAACAAAAATCTCGATCGAAACCCAATTCACATGCAACAATTTTGCAAACCAAAACAAAACAATCGTCTGGTTGCCAGGCGTAGCCAGAACAAAACGATTGAACTGTCAAATTACTGTGGCACACATGGGCACCCATTGGCACTAGGATCGGAACATCGTATCGTTTAGAGGCACACTAAAAAAAATGGGCACAAGAGATATTGTGCTGAGCGACTCACCCCTTGGTGTAGCCTGACAATAAAAAAAAAGAGCAGAGCTGTTCGAACTTCTAAATTTATCATGTGAACGATCCTTAAGGGGGGATATACAGTTAGAACGAGAAATAAAACACACTTTTAAAAAAAAATTCAAGGGGATGTTTTTACTCAAATTAACTGGAGATTTTTTACAATTATAAGTGTATCCAAATAAAAAATGTTTCAATTATTTTTTCAACTAAATAGCGGCCGTTAGAGTACGTTGAAAAAGTCCTTGTATTTTGCTTGTGCCGGATCTCATAGTCGCAGTTTTGATTTGAAACCTGCTAACGCAAAAAAATTACATTAATTAAATTTACAGTTAGTAGATGAATTGAAAAAAATAAGTAAAAAATAAAAAATTGCACTCTTGGCGTAGCTTTTTTGAAAAATCAACATTTTTCCGCCATTTTATCACATTTTTTCATATTTAATAATAAAATATAATAATTTTTATATCATATAGAAATTGATACTATAATAAAGAAATCCTATAAGTTTCAGCTTAATCGAATAATTAGTTTTTCAATAATCACCGGCATAAACTCTGAAAGTGCTGTTTTGAGAAAAACGCGTTGAAAATAGGTCTTCTCGGTCAAGCGTCTCTTTAAACCTGCTGCGCGCGAAAAAAGCGTCTTCGAAAAACGATGAAAAGAAACACTTGGAGTTTGAATTTCGAAAAAAGAATTTCAGGAGCGTATTCTACGGGAAATTCACAAACTTTTTATGCAAAATATTGAATTTTTTGGTCACTTAAACTGTATATCCCCCAATAATACAACCCTAGTAGCACATTTGTTGGAAATGAGTTTAGATTACTTATATGTGGCTCATTCTAGTCATAACCAAGCTGCTGTAACTTGTTCAAACAATTCGGTGATGATGATGATGATAATGGTCCCACCATAAACCCCTATTAAGATTTGAGTTGGATAATTTATTTGTAAAATAATTTCATACTGCTCACACAAAACATAATTTTGTAATGATTTATAATTGTATGTTTTATAAATGTATTATTAACGTAATGCAAGACATGGCAAGTTTGTAGCGGGTTGGATCTCTCGTATTCTATTTATCATTCTGACTAACGACCGCTTTAATACTTTTTGCACTGCTGCATTTGATATTTTTTTAATGATTGTTCTTATAAACATTTTCCCATACATTTAGAAAACATGAACAGGTTTATGGGAGATTTTATGGGTATTTCTAAATACTGTTGAAACTACATTAGATCAACGATATTTTGCAAAACGTTTTTTTTTTTTCATAACAACAAGATTGTGATTTCACTGCCGATGGGAAGCAGATCATAGATATTCAGAGTTGACAATCGGAGTTGGTTAAGCAATGAAGCCAGAAACCTATCGCGCCAAGGACTAGTGTTCAAATCCCACGCTTGGCGATGTAATGTATTTGTATGAAGATTTTGTTTTTCTATTTTATGTTTCACAAGGCTTCATTTTTAGTGCTTTTTACGTCATATTAAAGTATGAAATAAATTAGAATATATTAATATTGATAACTTGTTTTTATCATTTGACAGTACTTTGAACTTGTTTGATATCTTGGAGGAACAAAAACTTATTTATAATCTATATAAATGAAAATTAGTTGGGGTTTCCTTTGTCACGATTTAACTCGCGACCGGAAGGACCGTTTGGCAAGATTTTTGCTTTGTTGGATTCGTCTTGGACACCGGAAGGTTCTTTTGATGGTTTGAAACTCTGGAAAGGGGGGCTCCCATACAAGTGAAGCACAAATTTCTGCATAAATCGAGAACTGATCAAACAAAGGAACCCAAATTTAGCATGCGGAAGTTTATGGAGGCAAGCAATGTTTCTATGTTAGTCAGAGACCCCTCCCCTCTCTAGAAAGGGAGGCTCTCGTACAAAGGAACAAAAGTTTCTGCATATCTCAAGAACTAATCAAGCAAATGGAACCAAATTTGGCATGTGGGGATTTTAAAGGCAATAAATGTTTCTACGATAGTTCGAGACCCCTCTTCTCTCTCTGTTAGGTTGGGGCGGTGCTTCCATACAAATGAAACAAAAGCTTCTACATAGCTCGAGAGCTAATCTAGTAAATGGAGCCAAATTTGGCATGTGGAGGTTTTTGGAGGAGATAAATGTTTCTATGGAAGTTTGATACTTCTCCACCATCTGGAAGGGCCGGGAGGGGGGTTTTCATACAAATGAAACACAAATTTGGCATGTGGAGGTTTTCAAAGGCATGAAATATTTCTAAGTTGACTCGAGCCCCTCCCTTCTTTGAAAGAAGGGATCATATACAGATGAAACACAAATTTCTGAATAACTCGAGAACTTATTAAGTTAATGGAACCAAATTTGGCATGTGGAGGTTTTTGGAGGGTAGATTTTGGTATAAATAAAAATGAATTTATGTCTATCAGTTTGCCTGTCAGACCCTTATAGACTCGGAAATTTCTGAACCGACCAACGTAAAAATTTATATGAAGGGGTTTTTGGGGCTGGGGAAGGTTCTTATGATTGTTTGAGACCCCTACTCTCTCAGGAAGGGGGGCTGAGACACAAATTTCTTCATAACTCGAGAACTAATCAAGCAAATCGAATAAAATTTGGCATGTGGGGGGTTTTGAAGGCAATCATTGTATGGTGGTTTAAGAAACCACCCCCTCTGGAAGGGATGGCTCCCATACAAATGAAACACAAATTTCTTCCAAAAATGAGAATTATCCGGGATACTTAAACACAAAACTACACGGGTAAGAAGCATGTTTTGATAGAAGTTTGAACCCCTGCTTTTTCAAGAAAAAAAACTCATTCCTAAAAAAAACCATAAAAGTGCCAGTTACATTAAATTTTCCTTTATTTAGTTGCAAGCGTAGCAGCGCAAAAACGGTCTGATAGCATCTTCAACTCTTCAATTACTTATATTACTTGAGTAATGTTCCGATGAGATTTCGTATTTATTTTATTGTTTATTTTCAAAAATGGGGAGAGTAATCCCATATCAGCCCTTTAGTAGTAAAAGCCATAAAGGTGTCAAAAAACTTATTTTATTTTGTTGAGTTCAATTTTGCACTGTATATATGCAGCGACTATTTTTATATGTTTCCTGCTGGTTCGTAAGGTTATAAGAGTTTCAACCCAAATTGCTCTGTCATTCTACGCATAATTATCCTAGGTTAAACATAAACAAATCAAAACTCAGGTCAACATATCCCATGATTATTAAAAGCGCTTCGTTAGATAAAATAGAGCAACAATCGTCGCGTATTTTTTTCTCACACAGGAGTTTCTGAACTCACGAGCACTAGTACCTGTCAAATGTGAGGTGTCAATGTGATTTGCACCATATAGACTTCTCTGCCGCCGTTAGTATTAGTAAGCAGTTTCACTAATACAAAAATAAATAACAAACCGCTGTCAACCTGAACACTTTGACAACTATTGAAAACAATAAACAAATCGAGCTTTTACGTGTAAAGCAGCACGCCAGTATTAGTGACATCTTACTTCGAAAAGTCTATGAGTGGCACGTCTGAGTGTATGTTTGTGTTTGTGACAATATTAGAGCTGGCTTACGTTCAATTATCTTACTCTCTCCAGCACACGAGGATGATACGACTTTTTGTTGTGAAACCATTTCCCGAAGCGACACCATGCTGGAGGTGGCTGGGTTCGATTCCCGGTCTGGTCTAGGAAATTTTCGAAATGGAAAATTTCTCAACTCCCTGGGCAATAGGGTATGATTGTACTTGCCACACAATCATACTCAGGCAAAAATGGTACTTGGCATCGAAAGCTCTCAATTAAAAACTGCGTCTAGAACACTTATTTGAGAGCAAACTATAAGCTAGTTGTAAAGAAATGAGCTTGAAATGCAAAGAAAAAAAAAGACTGTTCAGCTGTCAAATTCGTACGAAAGAACATAAAATAGTGTTCTTGCCGGATTTGCGAATCTAAAGATCAAATCGTCAATTTAAAGCGATTTCACGACAATAAGGCACAATAAAGGGTGTTGAAGATGCTCAAAAAGAAGAATTCCGAAAACGAATACGAAATGTTGTTTTTGTGGTCAATGTGTGTGCCTAATTGTTCAATCTAAAAACCCATATTTTTTTTTGCACAGATTGTAAAGACTTGGATGAGCAGGAACTTTGCTTGTTATCTCTGGTCATGCTTCTAATTTTTGTAATATATCTAATCAAATAAACAAACATTAAGTTAGCCATGTGAGTCTGTTTGGATATGATCCTTTTATAAGGACTACAGTGTGACCAATATACATTCGCGCAAAGTTTTTCAACCAAAATAGATAATCCAAATCAAACTTTCTTACTACATTTAAAAACAATACTTTATAATAACAAGTCATAGTTTGGCTTTGTTTGCCTTGCTGATAAATGAGCGCTTAGGGCAACTTTGTTAATCAGCCTCTGTGCTGTAAGACGGTGACAAACAGTTCGACCACTAACTGATAGCTGCAGGGTTTCCTGGATCTCACGGACAGTTACTTTTGGGTTTTTCTTGACTTTACGCATGATCTTGGTGTCCGTTCGTGTATCCGTTTTGCGCTTCCTGCTTCTGCCTGGGCAATCCACCACTGATCATTTTTGTGCCAGTAGAATTTTCTCAACCGCTGTCTAGTACTGTACTTCCTAGCGGCAATCCCGGTATACAAATGCACCAGGTCAAGCTGTTTGCTTCAAAACACGTCAAAATATCAACACATAAACAATCGAGGGGTCTTTCGACGGAAACTTATCGAAAACATATCGATTTTTGAAGTTGATACTTAATTTTTTTTAAATTACTATTCCATTCGGGAAACTTGAAAAGAATATAAATAAAAAAATACTTTGGCTTTAGTTTGAACCAAATTAATGAGCGAAATTCCAAAAATTTCGAGGTGTGCACTTTAATATTCCATTTTTGTTTTTTTCGGGTATACCAAATCCAATCTTATCTAATCTAATCATATGCATGCATTATAAAAACCGACCAAATTTCTGATTTCTCATGCAACTACCCTATTAGTAGTCTAGTAGTCAATACATGCCTATATACTGTGAACATTTGACAGATTCATCAGTTTGTTTACGGCAGCTACGGCGAGAACAGTGGAACAACTTCGATCTACGGTTTGCTCATACCACCTGCTTCACCCGGGCTTTAAAAGGGAGCCATCGTGGCCCACACTGTGTCGGCCAGATAAGATTGCGGAAACATCTACAAGATTCTGGCACTTCTGGAGAAGGGAGAGTCCAGTGGAAGTCTGCACTGAAAATTTATTTTCGTAAATTAGCTTTCACTCGTTTCGTAAACAAAGATTTTGTACATAGAACAAATGTCTCGTAAATTGTATGAAATATTCCTATTGCTTGTCATCGAACAAAATGCTAATATTACACCTTTTTTGTACAATGCACAAAATGAGTTTCGTGAAGACCAACCAATCGCTGCTTCTCTTCGATCGAACTCGCTCAATGTTGGTGCTCCTGCTGTGATGGCGTGAATCATCCTCTATCAGCTCTTCCCAAAAATATAGGATCGAACCCCATGTCACAAGCATCAAAAAATAAAACGCTGAATTGCGCTTTTTTTTCTTTGAGCCGATAAAGTAGATCTGTCAGTCATTCATGCAACAACCAAAGAGACGTTTCTTATTTATTGGTAACAAATTACTCGTAGCTCTTTGTATTGTTTTCGTAGAATGAACGTAGAATGTTCATTTTGTGTCAACAAATGCTAAGTATAAATAAAATGCTTAGATAAATCAGTTGAGAAGCTCTGTACCCATTGAGAGACAAACTGAAGAACTGATTCAATTGCCGAACGCAATTCGAAGGCAATACCAGCGAATTGGACGGCCTACCCTCAAATTGGTGGTCATTGATGGGCCAGAATGGTGGACCTCAGAAATAAAATTTGTTTCCGACAAGATACGCTCTCTTCCAGATTGTGCAAAGCCGTTTTGGAAGTTGACAAAAATTTTAAAAAGTAAACTGAGCCTGGGTTTAGTTTTAAAAGTTTTTCCACCGTTGATCCCACTAGACAGCAATGACTCCAAGGATCGCCTAATGACTTCTGCAGAGAAGGCTACTAAGATAGGTCAACACTTTGTCAGCTCCCACAATCTCGGACAAAACATCGTCAATACGCATGAAGCCTTCGTTGGCGAGCTTACAAACAACATCCATCTAAGTCCCAACGACTTCTCGGATGAGTTGGAGACCTCACCTGACGAATTGTTGACCTGTATCAATGACTCAAAAATCATTAAGCCCCCGGGTATCAGAAACACCATGAACTTGGAGCTCAAGCAATTGAGCTCGCAGTTCTACGTTCACCTGGCGTTGATTTTCAATCAATACCTGCGGCTTAGCTACTTCTGTTGGAAGTCAGCTAAAGTCATTCCCGTCCAGAAACCAGAGAAAGACCCTTCTTTTTCCACGAGTAATAGACCAATCAGCCTTCTCAGGATTATCTAAGCTGTTTGAGAAAGCGATCTACCGTCAGCTTCTCTCATCTGCCGACGAGCTCAACATCTTGCTCGAAGAACAATTTAGCTTCCGACGTGGTCGGACGATAACGTGTGGCA
Organism: Aedes japonicus; assembly: GCA_034211315.2. Lineage (NCBI taxonomy): Eukaryota > Metazoa > Arthropoda > Insecta > Diptera > Culicidae > Aedes > Aedes japonicus. Next base: position 118,061 of record JASCZW010005665.1, read on the forward strand.
TGATGGCCTGATGTACAAGCTTAAACGATATTCTGTTGAACCTGTACGTTGGACATACCCCCGCTTCCCGAAAACGGATCTCTCTCTTTGTTTGCCGATGGTACCGCAGTTGTCCACAATGGTAGGGTAACTGTAATGCGAAACTGTAAGGAAGCGTGAATGTCCTGTCAGAATTCACTGAATGGAAGATCTGTATCAACGCAGCAAAGACCCAGACCATCCTATTCACACCCAATTCTCCAGACTTCCGCCTGAGGCTTGTAAAAATATTAAGCGTTCAGTAATAACGGGGTAAAGAATGTCAAAATAAGCTGTTTAACTCTTTGCGTTACCATAGAAAGCCAGCTGGTTTTCAACGAGTAGGTTGCCAAAACTGTCATAAAGTGAGTTCAGTTGGTTACTGTACCCATTGACCAGAAGGCCCGGTATTAACTTGAAAAACAAGTTGCTGCAGACACAAAGCGACCTGGAAGCTTCAGTGTGTTCAAAATAAGGGCCTCAGGATTATCCCTAATACATCTCCGAGGACAATAACAACTGAAGTCCACCGTCTGGCCGAGATAAAGTGACTCGAAGGACATTTCGGTGAGTCAATGCACACCGGTGCGAGCGCATCAAAGCCTTTTTCAATCAACGACCGATCATTCATCCATACAGTCCACCCGCATCAAAAAGAAATTGTCATCCAACGGCTCTTTTCAAAGCCAACCAGAGTTAATTTTAGGACGATTTTCTTTTCTTGTGTCCGAAAAGGAACAAGCGGATTTCAAATGAATACATTTAATCCACAACGCAATTTGTGAAACTATATGGAAGCAAATACGCGTGGACATACCATATCATACGCTCCGAGTTATGTCACATGGCAGATATAATGGAAGGATCTCACCAAATTATTATCCAAAGCTAGTAGTGATACTATGCTTTGTTCGAGATTTTAATGATTGATTTCATCCGGAATTCGCCCGTTCGTGAAGTTTTGGGAGCGATCTTTGTTACTCGAAGTTTCGTGATGTGAAGAAGGTATGTTTTTTATTCGTTTTGAATGTTCGTTTTGAATATGGATATAGGCTGTCCCAGTAAATATAAGCACGAGTTTTGAATAGCAATACGAGCTCGGTTTTAATTAAATTGAGTTTTTATTACACTTTTATGTTCTCTAAAATATTTTTCGACAGTTCAACGTGACATTTCCGAGATCCATTTAACATTCTCCAAAGAGCGAACTTTTGATCTAACACTGCTCATAGGCTTCCGCACAGACTGTTTGGCACTGATTTATGATACTTTTTTTCCAGTTTTTTTTTTCTTCTGAACTATCGATGGAATCCGTTGCCTTTACGTTTGCACAAATATGCCTGTTCCAGAGCCCAAAAATATTCACTCGGTTTTGCACAGTTTGGAGGATTCATCTCCTTGGGTACTAATTCTGTTCCGTTGGAGTTGACATTCCCACTCTCCTCATCCAGAGTGTTTCATGGTCCTGATGGTCTCTTCTATTCGCATGAAATATTTATATAACAGTGTATATATTTATGTAAATTTACTACAAGCACTTGCATCTATTATTTATGATCTTCGTTCGGTTGATTCTGAAATGCAAGAAATTTTATCAAGTGTTAAAGTGTAGAGTTCTGTGGTTTCGCGCACGTTTTTGTTCGCTTTCAGTGATAGCAGCAATTCAGCAAAATATGAGGTATCGTGAAGTGTGTTAAGTCTATTGAAATTTTACAAAACTAACATATTTAGTTAAAAGTTTACTGTTACCATGGGCACTATTTGCTGGTTGATGCTGATTTTATAATTATAAATTTGCTAGCCTAATAGTTACTGCTCCTGCGTTAAGAAAACATGGAATATTTATCTAAAAGGGAGTTAAAGACAAATGGAAATTAAAAAAAAAAACAATTAGTAATGTTTAAATCATCTATGAAGTGAAATCAATAAAATAATATTATCAAATATAATGATATTGGGAGATATGATGAAGTAATGACAAAGATTGATCTGTTAAATCAGACACGAGCCTAATGGCACACAGCGCTACATGAATCAGATTAGCTCGGATTTGGTAAAATGCCCATTTGCAAAATTACGTGTGTGCCTGCTGCTGTTTTGTTGCAATTGTTGCCAAACTTGCTCATCCATTATGAACCAGAAAATTTAGACAATCTGTCATACTTATATTTATAGGAAAAAAATATATTAAATTTTAAATTGTTTTACAATACCTGATGACCTGGAAGACCTGAAATACATCATGAAAAAGTCAGGACATCCCAAATTTCGATAGCCTGTAACCAACTTATGATAGTATCATATCATAAAGAGATAAAAAAAAGTATTTTTCCTCTACACCCCGTAATGTGCTCCATGTTATTAGGTTGGATCCAAGGCAACAATGATCGCAAAGCGCGCTGCAACCACAAACCTAATGTTAATAGTAAAATTCTCAATGTGACCTTTAGCCACACGATCCTCTGTAGCAGGCGGAAAAACTACTTGATGTGATATTTCCACATAGGAACTGACTCTTAGTTTCGGTTCTTGACCAAGAATCCCTACTGAGCCCTTGTGGCACGACAAGCCGGCCAGTTCAGCGGAAGGGCTTTGCAGGACTAATTTGGGATATCCAAAAACTAGAGCAGCTTATTATGACATATAAAATGAATTGAAATCGAAATAAACACGATTTATTCATTGTTTCCAGCCTTTTTAAAAACAACGTGTAAAAAGGAAGTATGATTTCTAATATTCATTCCAACCCCTCATCTTTTCCATGAAACGAGGGAACCTTCAACACAAACACCAATTCCATCCAAATATTTTCATTCCAACCCAGAGCCCTCAAGTATTTCCATCATATTGTGCAACGGAAAACTAGTCCAAAACCACAAAGCAGCAAATCTCATTTCATAACCTTTCCGTTCCGTTTAGTGCTGCGATCCGTGCCAAAAGTCCCCAACCCCTCCCCGCCACACCTCCTTCACTATTGAAGTTGTCTTCGTCGTCAGCTCCGGAAGCGAAAAGCGAGCTGTCTCATTTTTTTGGCCATATTCTGCCAAAACCGAGCTCGCAAATCGACGACAACTTAACATTTGTTCCCAACCGAGCAAGAACTTGGTACTACAAGGTACTCAGGGAGTGAACGTATCGCTTCCCCGTTCGTCCGTCCGTCCTGCCAATCTGAAACTACGAAGCGAACGCGAAGCGGAAAATTTATTTATGAGTTTTCCCCGTACTTCCTCGCTGGTGAAGGACGAACGACAACAATGACGAAGGCGGGATTTTTTGGTATTTCTCAAACATACGTACGGCAACTACAGTCATATAGTTTGCCTTCACCGCCGGTCGTCCTCGAGGTTCTCATCCCGAAAACAAGCGCGTCCGAGTAGCGAACAAGGAAGGAGGAAAAAAATGAACATTGCAACTTTCTTGGTGGTTTCCGTTTGTTGAACGTCGCTCCCACAGCAGGTCCGGTCGGTCGGTTGATCGGTAGGAAGGAATATGCTGTCACCAGCAGCCAATTCATTGATGGTGGGGGAGAAGTATTCTTGAAGAAAGTTCTTTTAGCGGGTGAATGGTCACTAGGCCGAATGACATCAGGTCGAATGCTATTAGGCCGAACGTAGGAAAGTGGGAGATTGAACCTTATATTTCAAGCTAAACAATGCAATAGGTCCTAAGAAACATTAAGAGATTCTCTTCTTCGACTTTCTCTTTTGTTCATAGTTTGTCTATGAAACGATTTACTGATGTTTTTGACGTGCTGGATCCTTAATTATATTTTAAATGACCGTACTGTGTGCTGAAAATACTTCAAAATATTACGAAAGATTGAATTTGTTGTTTCTTGGAATTTTTGGGACAGTAAAGTAATGAAATTTTGTTCCGGCTTTCAATCATGCAACATCTAAAGACTGTATTCGATGAAATTTGGACACACGCAATTGTTCGTAACTTTGTAGCGTGTGGGTAAAAATTATTGAAATTTTAACTGAATGTATTTCATTGTGTTGTGTCAATTGTGTGATGAGTTCCGTGAAAATCGGTCGAGTGCTTTCAGTGATGGCTTCGAATGAAGAAATAGTGCGCCAACAAATTGTGGGCACGCACTTCGAAAACCCAAACGCTTCTCATCGATGGATCGGAAAACAGCTCGGAATCGCACATTCAACCGTATCTCATGTGATCAAAACGTTCAAGGACCGTAAGACAACCAAGCGGAAAAATGGTAGTGGCAAAAAACGTGGCACATCAAATCCGGAGAAGGCCAGGATGGTATTGAACCAATTTAAGCGTTATCCCAAGATTTCGATCAGGGATGTTGCGAAAAAGGCGAAAGTTTCAATTTGTTTTGTGCAGAATATAATGAAACGTTCTAGATTACATGTGTACAAGGTCCAGAAGGCACCAAACCGGAGCGACAAACAGAACTCGGTGGCCAAAACTCGTGCAAGAAAACTGTATAGGGAGATGCTCACAAAACCGTTCTGCATTGTGATGGACGATGAGACCTACATTAAAGCCGACACCAAACAAATGCCAGGACAGGAACACTACGTCGCCACCTCTAAATTGGCCGTTCCGGAGAGTGTATGGAAGAAGAAACTGTCGAAATTCGCCAAAAAATTCCTTGTCTGGCAAGCGATCTGCGGATGTGGCAAAATGAGTCAGCCCTTCATCACCTCTGGGACCGTCAACGGACAAATCTACAAGTACGAATGCCTCCAAAAACGACTTCTGCCCTTCTTAAGATCTCACGATGGCCCGACACTGTTTTGGCCGGATTTGGCATCTTGCCACTATGCCCGGCCCGTCTTAGATTGGTACAAAGATAATAATGTAGTTTTTGTACCAAAAGACGTCAACCCTCCAAACACTCCGGAACTTATCCCAATTGAAAAATTTTGGGCAAAGCTCGTTAAAACTCCAAAACTGATAGAAAATGAACTTGAACTAAAGAAAGTGAGGTTAAAAGTAAGTAAGCATGTCGATCCTATCATTGCCCAAAATGCGATGAAAGGGGTCAAGGCAAAGGTGCGGGCATTTGGGTTGGGACAAGAGGTTCAATAAACCAATGATGTCAAAACCTAACCATTTAGTAGTACTTTATTTCCAGAAAGTTTGAAAAGAATCGGGCTCAAGGAAAATTTTTGGTGACCTATTTTGTGTGTCCAAATTTCATCGAATAACGGGTGGCAACTAAAATTTTGGAATTTCTTTCTCATGATTTATTCAAATAAAATTGTCCATTGTTGAAAAAAAATTAGTGAACATTTGAAAACGGTCCGTAATCGGATGTTCGGCGAAGTTTCCGTTTGATGTCGGAACGGGAGCGTTGTACGGCCTCCATGTCAACTTTGCGAATGCATCTCTTGATTCTACCAATCAACTGTTTGCAATTCGTGGCTCTCCAGTTATTTTTGTACACCAAGGAACTCAAAACCCCGAAGAAATCTTCGATTGGGCGACACTGAGGCAGATTTGTCGGGTTGTGGTTTTTGGGTACAAATGGGATCGAATGGGTATTCAGGAACGATTGTGTTTTTATGGCGTAATGTGATGACGCTTTATCCGGCCAAAACACGTATTGTCCATCAGCATGATGTTTTTGTAGAAACGGGATCAAAATTTTCTTCAAACATTCGTTCTGGTACACATCTTGATTGATTGCCAAACCAGAGGGCTTGAACCATGGCTTAGAAATGCCTTTCTCGGAAATGGCAATGTACAGCATCACTTTCTGTTCAAACTTATGTTTAAACTTATATTTTATGTTCGGAGGTGTAGTAGAACTATCCGTTGAATAGTATCGATCGTTTCCGGGAATCTGCGTCTTCGAAAGAGGGAAGTAGCTTTCGTCGTCCAAAACAAAACTTTTTCCGGAATAATTTTTAATCAACCAACGGCATTGGGATTTCAGCGTTGAAATCTTTGCATCCGTATATTCCGGGGCTCGTGTCTTCTTTCCGCACTTTATTCCGACTCTTTTAAATGTATTGCAGATGTACTGGTGAGATCAGTTGAACTTTTTTGCGGCATCCCGTTGGCTCAGTGAATCCTTGTTGTTGAAGGCACGAGAAAGAGAACAAAGTCCTCTTGCGTCCATAATTTTGGCTGGTCTTCCACTACCTTGCTTGCGAGCAGTTGTTGGGGATCTTAGGATATGGTAAACAGTCGAAGTCGCAACATTTTAGCTTTTAAAATGTTGTACCGTTTACGTTTTGCCGAGATTTCTGTGCAGTTCGTAGAACTGTACAACGCGCTCGCGAAATACTTCTTGTTTCGACGGCATTTTGAGCAAAACTGAGCAAGCATAAACAAAACAGAAAATACTAGCAGAAAGAGGAGAGAAAGAGCTAACGCATACACACTCTTATTTCTCTCTGACCTCGTTTGTTGTTGAGCATAGAGGCCTCGAAAAAATTCCAAAATTTTAATTGCCACCCGTTACAGTCTTTAGAACTAAGTATTTTTGGAAACAATTGAAATTAAAATTAACGAACTATTTTGAGAGATTTTATATCTTTTAATCAGATGTATTTCTTTCTAAAACAGCAACAAATAATGAATTTTAACAAGTGTGTAAAACTTCCCCTAGTTTAAGCCAAAGCAAGCGTAAATAACGTAATTAATGGCAATCTTCCATACAACAGGCCTGGTTTCAGCGATATTTGACTTAAATTCACATGAAAGATCACTTAAATAAACGCCAAATCTTGCATTCCCCTTATGTGCATTAAATAACGCAGAAAATTCCATGTATCTTTCTAACTGTTTATTAAAAACCTTCGAATATAAGAATTTCACTTGATATCTTTTTTAAATATACTACACTGATAAAAAGAAACATTGAATTTTCTACGTTATTTAATGCACATAGAGGGAATGCTAGATTTGCCAGAATATAATGTGATATTTCATGTAAATTTAAGCCAGATAATGCCTGAATCCAGCCTGTTGTATGAAAGATTGCCAATATTGTTGTATGGCACATGAAAAGTTGCAAACAATTTCGTTGTTTACGCCTCCTTTAGCTTGGATTCAAACGAGGGGATATTTTACACGCTTGTTAAAATTAATTATATTATTCTGTGTAACTAACATATCGTTCTAGTGGTTGAACAAAGCTTTTCTCGTAATCTTTGGGACAAAAGTGTTCAAAACTTGAAATCAGCCATGGCGAAGTTTTTACCATCTGTGCAATTCAAACAGCTAGCGATTGTAAATATGAGGATGAGGATGATTAACCGCCCAACGTTGCCACTCCGTTATTGCTAGATCAGCTGTTATTACACAGAGAGCCAACAGATAATGCTTGGGGCTAACATATATCCTCAATGTGTAAAAACTGGTGATTCCAAACTAAGAAAACATCGGCGCCGGCCTCGTCCGAACGCAGGTCAAGTAAGGAATGTGTAGGAATATATTGACATGATACCACTGATAATCACTGGGATGTTGGATTAAATTGTTGCGTTTGCAGCGGGATTCGTTTTGGTAAACGGTGTGCTAAATTCAACTGATGTAGGTAGCAAATCAGATATTTAACTATGTTCCCGGGTTAAACTCTGTTCAGAGAAACACACTAAAGGTATTCAAATGTTGACACCGATTTGAACCAACATTAAGTATGCAGTTGCCCCCATTCATAAGTTTGGGAGGTTTATTTTAGTAGAATTTAAAAATAGGTATAAACATCGAGTTTGAGGACCGAGTTGAACCAACAATGATAATGCTGTTTTAGTCACTGACAAGTGTGGGTGGTTAATTTCAATGGAATACACGAATACATAAGAAAATCGAGTTTGAGGACCGATTTAAACCAACAGTATGGATGATGTTCGAGCCACTCACGCGTCTCTCTCTCGTTTTCTTTCACTTTTTCTCTCTCACACTCTCTCTCTCTCTCCCTATTTCTTCCTATCCCACACCCTTAATTACGACCTACCTTTGACTGTCGGTCTCGCTCCGCATTATTTTGTCGCTGGTATAGTGCCACACAACTGCATCCCAGTTCCAGTTAAGCCATTTTTTGTCCATCTTCCATGGTTTCTCTTTTTCTGGTTTGCGTACCTTCACACATTTTACACTTTGGAACATGCGCTTCTTCACCTCATTGTTTCGGGCCATTCCTGATTATCACTTCTCTCAATCGATCTGCAGTTTGATATCAGGCCACTGGACAATAGGTCACAAAAATAAATGATAGCACGTTAAGTATGATGCAACAAAGCATTGCACCGGTACTCGCGCCACCGAACATACAAAAAATCTGTATCTGTTGTGCAAACATTAAATATTATACTTCTTTTTCTTATTAATCATTTCAAGCTTATTGCTTGCTCTCAACTTAGTGTTCTTAATGCACTTCGTAGCTGCGCCTTTACCGACTGAGGGACTAAGGGAAGACCCAAATTGAAAATTATTCAAAGTACCAAAAACCTTTTTCCTTCTTACAACACAAATAATTTTAGTAATTGAAACAACACCACTTAGCCGGGGTCGGTGGTGTAGTGGTAAGCGTGACTGCTACTTGGCACCCCAGCAGTGGGTCTGGGTTCAATCCCAGTCGACGTCGGTGGTTTTTCTGAGGCAAAAAATCTGGTCACGTCTTCCTTCGGAAGGGAAGTAAGCTACTGGTCTCGGCTCATATTCATGTGTCGATAGGTAGGGTCTAAGATGGTGGAGTCGTCTTCCTGGCGTCGGTTATTGTCACCATGTGAGTACAGAGGCCGGCGGAAAATTAAAAAAAAAATTCTCTAGAACACTCTATAGTTATTTTTAATATTCATCTTTTCGATATATCGCACACAAAATAGATCATTTATTTGCACATGCTTAGTCGAAGCAACTTCACAGAGTCTAGTTTTCATATTTATATACTTCAGTTATCTTAAAACTAACGTTCAGCCGTTTCGAGGTATGGTTTATTGAGCAAGTTTATTTTAAATTCGGAATTGGGTAAAAACCTAAAAAAAAAACGCAAACACAGATACTAATCTAATCTCATAATAACGAGCCAATTCTTGAAGGCATCCTGGAAAATTATGGTTTCTTGAATACATCATTTTTCTTGTCATCGGCCAGGCCAACTGCGTAGTATGTGCCGCAGAGAGGATTCCAAGAAATAGAGCGATTCCAGAAAGATCTAGAATAGCTCTACTACTTGGAATCAAGGGAAGGAAGAAAGCGTGGACCTCCCGTACCAAACGCTTCCATGTAGAGTTAAACAGTGTGATAATTTGCACTTTATCGTTGGGAGCATAGATGCTAGAAAGATTGGTTTATGCTCCTTTTGCTTGTGGATGAACTTTTGGCATTTGAACCAAAAGCCTGGCAATAATTGCCAAGGTTATAGCGCCTTATCTCGCTTAATGGTGGACTAAAACGTTCTGATAAATTCGAAGCTGAAAATAACATAAAAAAATATTGTGAAGGGATGTTATAATATAAAATGAGAATAAAATGTGTACTGTCTGCATGTCTTTCGATTGTGGTCCTGCAACAATTGTAGATGGACTTGCATTATCATTGCCATGAAGGCAAAAATAAATCCATACAATACTCGGAAGTTCCATGGATGATCCAAAATTATATACCGTATAAAGAATACTTACATTTTCCGTGGTAGGGTAAGATTTCAGCATACTAGCTTTTCGGGGTCGCGCTGCCTATATTGCGTTGGTGGGACTGCCTCCTAAGGTATAGCTGACGAGATACAGCGTTTCTTACTCAGCCGCTGTTTGAGCCGCACCTCCTTGGTGGAAAGACGCTCGGCACGCACCTTCTCAATCTAGCTGATGTCAGAAGCAGTCTTGATAAAATTCATGCTCGTTAAGTTCAAACGCGTCAATTTTCAGGCAACATAACATTGACTTCCTATTAGTTCCATCTGAAAATCAAATGATAGCTCGTAACAACAAACGTAACCAGAAAAATGAACGTTCGATTTTCAAAATCCTTTCATATTCATTTATGTAAACAGATTCATTTTCACTATGAATTTCGAAATGTCAGAAATGAAATTCAATAAATCACAATGAATATCAATTACCCGTCGGGTTCGGAAAATATGCAAGGGCAGCCCAGGCCAGAGTTTTCTTGCTCAACATTCTTATGGAACAATGATAATGGCCCATGTTCGTATTAGGATTTAAAATCTCATACCTATAAAAAAAATCATCTCGAATGATGATATTCAAATTTCGTCTAATGAAATTCATGCTTACCGATTGATTATCAAAACTATGGTGACAGCAGATTTTTGACCCACACTTAGAGCCGACTTCATTCAATGCATGCAAACAAAATTCAGTTGGGGTGACCATGAAAACCGGAAAGTAAACATCATCGTTACACAGGGATAAAATCATTTTCACTTCTCATTGATATTTTATGAAAATCCAAGGCATTGGTCAGAAGGACAACAGTGCCTAAGCTGCACTACCAGCTAAGTACGCAACCCTTAGCTGGCGGTCTTTGTCATCTTTTGACCCATGGAAGCATGAGGTAGGAACTTGTGAGGACCAGAGCTATGTTACGGGGACGCACGCTCCATCTCAGTTGTCGACTCACCATTTCGCAGCCCTTAAAAAAACGCAAACACAGATACATAAAAAAACTTATAGTAAACATACAAGTTAAACTAACTACAATTTAAGGCTAATGTATGTCAAAAACATAACAAAAGCACTTCAACTTTGAAACCGTAGAATAAGCGAAAAAACGCTACAGCTCACCAAAATTCAACCGTGTGCGGGTAGTCTCGAACAAATAGCGATTGTAAGCAAACAGAAATAAATGAATGAACATTCATTTAACTTTGCGAACAATTCAGCCTAATGACTCATTCGGTTAATTGGCCCATTCGACCTAATGGCACTCGGCCTAATGTCCCATCACTCTTTAAGCAGAGTTAAGACTAGTGAAGGGTATTTTTCTCAGCAATATGACAGATCTAACGACAGTTAAGCAACACCAACAATCGAGGTTGGTGTTGCGAGCTGGGTGGTGGTGTAAATAATTGTGATTTTTGACATCTAATTGACATGATCCCAGTTGTCATGCAATCGGTGATTGTTTGGGTCGAACTGGATTACCCTCATGTTGTACGGGTGAGGCATGCAAGATGATTTCTATATTCTTGGGCTCTTCTTTGGGAACTTAACAATGGATTTTTACCAGGTACCATAATTTAGGTGACAGTGAAAATATTCCCTACCATCGAACCTCCTGCACCACTTTTACCCGTTGATATTCATCACGTGCCATTTGTTTTGCTGTTTGATGAGAGCAATGACTATTTAGTTTCAACGAATGAGCCAGACGACAATCTCTATTATGATTTCCACTCGTGCGATTTTGACCAGCTGAAAATGGTGTTGGATGCTATCGATTTATTAACGGTTTATTAACTGGACCACTGGATGAAACAATATCAATGTTCTACGAAAAGGTTTACGCGGCGCTTAACAACTACGTTACTCGAAAAAGACGAACGTTACAGTCACATTCCAATAAACCTTGGTGGACCTCTGAATTACGACATCTTCGGAACGTCCTTAGAAAAGCACGCCATCGTTTTTCCTTTCGAAGTCTGAGAATGACTATTATCACCTTCAAAATGTTGCAGTACAAAACAGTCCTATTTTCCACCTATGATAGCTACTTATCCAGAATCCAGGTGAACGTGAAACAGAACCCGTCAAGTTTTTGGAATTTCGTGAAAACGCGGCAAGCATCTTCTCGCATCCCACGCAACGTTAATTTCAAGGATGTCCAAGCTCAAACAAACGTGTACGCCGCGAATCTATTTGCTTCGTTCTTCGAGAGCGTGTTTAGCAGAGTTGCACCTGTACCAAGGCGTCACTGTTTTGCTCACATTCCTTCACACAATATCAACCTACCAGTCATCCAGTTTTCACCAAACGAAGTTGTAGAAGCTATTGACAACCTTGACATCAATAAAGGATGTGGAACGGACGGTATTCCACCCCTAATGCTGAAAAAGTATTCCAAAGAACTAGCGAGTCCAAATGCCTGTTTGTTCAACCGATCGCTTTACGAAAGGACGTTTCCGGCAGCTTGGAAAACAGCTTTCATCGTGCCTATTCACAAGTCTGGCAGCAGTAATCAAGTATCGAACTATCGTGGCGTATCTATACTGTGCTGTCTCAGCAAAGTGTTTGAAAGACTGGTGCACAATGTTTTATGCAACATGGCATCTCCAATCATCTTTGATGGCCTTTGATGGTTTTATGAAACGTCGTTCTACAACAACGAATCTTATGTGTTACGTCACCTCACTGTCCCGCGAAGTCGAAGCGAGGCGACAAGTTGACGCGGTGTACGTTGATTTCGTGAAAGCCTTCGACACTGTTCCTAATATTCTAGTCGTCGAAAAACTGAGACACATAGGTTTTTCAGATTCAATCACGGAGTGGATTTTTTCGTACCTAAGTGATCGTACTGCATACGTCGTGATCAACTCAGCCAGATCCCACACCTTCAGCATCACTTCTGGTGTACCACAAGGAAGCGTTCTGGGGCCACTATTATTCAACATTTTCATCAATGACCTGTATTCGCTGCTTTGTTCGTTCAAGCTGTCGTTCGCTGACGACCTAAAATTTTATCGTGTCATAGCTTCTCTTGCTGACTGCGCAGCCCTACAAGAAGATACTGATGTAATGTTGACCTGGAATGCGAGTAAACAACAACAGATGTAAAATCATTTCTTTCGGGCGATGCCATAACCCTATTCTTCATGAATACAAAATGGAAACAACAACACTGGAACGTGTGTCATCCATTTGCGACCTTGGCGTTACCATCGATTCCAAGCTCAGATTCAACGAGCACATCAGTACTATGACTGCCAAGGCTTTTTCTGTTTTGGGATTCATTCGTCGTCACGCGTCTGACTTCACCGACATCTACGCCTTGAAAACACTCTATTGCGCGTTGGTTCGTAGCATCCTTGAGTACGCTGCCCCGGTTTGGTCGCCATACCACGTAGTACATGTTCTGACGATTGAACGGGTGCAGAAAAAGTTTTTACGTTTTGCGCTGAGACAACTGCCTTGGAACGACCCCGTCAATCTTCCTCCCTATTTAGACCGATGCAGGCTCATAGGATTGGAGCCACTGTCAGATAGACGAGTTACGATGCAGTGGACATTCGTCTTCGATGTAATTACGGGAACTATAGACTGCTCTGAACTGCTCACACAGATTCCGTTCAACATTCCTGCTCAAAGGTTCCGGAATTCTCCGTTATTTGCAGTTCCATATCATAGAACAAACTACGGCTATAATAACCCGCTGGATTCATGTCTTCGCTCATTTAATGTTGTCTGTGATGAATTGGATTTTAATTTGTCAAAAAACGTTTTTAAAAATAGGATTAGTAGTAATATGTAGTTTGTAAGTTAAATAATTCAGTTTGTGCGTCATTTCGAAGACGGTGAAAATAGGCCCCGCTTCAAATGTAAAGGGTGTTCCGTTCAAAATTTGGTCAAACAGTAATGTGTGTGAGTCGATCAAAGTTCTTATTAATAAGTTAAATTCTTTTTCTTTTTCAAGTTCAGTTAATACAAAATACAAGAGAAATATTCAGCTAAGCTTCCTTTTACCGAATGCGAATTGTCGAATCATTCGTTAAACACCTGCCATAAGATAGTGTACAGTCACCTTGTCCACTTTATTCGCCGCAGAACGCCAGTTTGCCTTGAACTGTTTCTCGCTCACAACAGCTTTTTAAGTCTTCTTAAGGTACCGCTTGACAATGGCCCAATATTTTTCGATTGGTCGGAGCTCCGGCGTGTTGGGAGGGTTCTTGTCCTTGGGCTCCACTTGAACGTTGTTGGTAGCATAACCCTCCATGGCATTTTGTCCGTAATGGCAAGATGCCAAATCCGGCCAAAATAGAACGGAACAATTGTGTCGCTTCAATGAAGGCAGTAGAAGTTTTTGTAGGCACTCGCTCAGATAAATTTCATGGTTGACGGTTCCGGTCGCAATGTAAATGTTGCCTTTGAAGCCACAGGTACAGATGGCCTGCCACACCAGATATTTCTTCGTAAACTTTGATAGTTTAATGTGCTTGTAAATATCTGCCACCTCTCTTTGTTCGCTTGCCGTATAAAATTCCTGTCCAGGAAGCTATTTAAATTCCGCCTTGACGTAAGTTTCATCTTCCTGTACCAATCAAACTTCGCTTCGATTCTGCTTTGGCCGACTAGTTTTGTTTATCGTCGCGATTTAAAGTCACCACTTCCTGGTAAGTTGACAGTCCAGCTCGTTTTTTAGCTCTATCCACGATTGAAGGCGTCACTCCCAGCTTCTTTGCGACATCTCGTACGGAGAGGTTGGGGTTCCACTCGAAACAGCGGGTAACTCCTTTGGTTGCCCGCCTCCGGCATTCGATTAACCCCCAATACAGCTTTTCTGGCGGTCGAAAAACGTTCACCGAAAAGGTGTAATAAAGGGTGCATTCGATAAAAATGGCACACACATATATACTCATCAAAATTAAACTGATTATCGGATTTTCTTGAAATTTTCAGGGAATGAAGAACTACTAATGAGTTTTGATTTACAACATTTGTTTTATTCAATTTCGTCTCTCATCCTGAGTGCCCGCACCTTTCTTTTCACTCCACCCATCAAATTTTGTACAACCGATTTTCCCAGTGTTTTTGATGTTTTTACCCAAATTTTCTTCAATTCTAGCTCTGTTTTTATAGTTTTGGGATGTTTGCGAAGTTCCGTTTTCATAATTGCCCAGAATTTTTCAATTGGACGAAGTTCCGGTGAATTTGGTTTGTTCATATCCTTTGGCACAAAATTGACTCCGTTGGCTCGGTACCACTCCAATACGTTTCGAGCGTAGTGGCAGGATGCTAGATCAGGCCAAAACAGAGTTGATCCTTTGTGCTTCTTAATGAATGGCAAGAGACGCTTCTTAAGGCACTCTTCCGTGTAAATCGCACCGTTTATTGTTCCGGAAGTGATGAAGGGAGCACTTATTTCACCACATCCACAAATCGCCTGCCAGATTAGAAACTTCTTTACCAATTTCGATAGTTTCTTCTTTCGAACATCCTTCGGAACATTGAACTTCGACTTGGCAACGAAATATTCTTGCCCAGGAAGTTGACGGAAGTCGGCCTTGACGTATGTTTCGTCATCCATCACGATGCAACCGGATTTGGTGAGCAGCTTCGTGTAAAGTTTCCGGGCGCGGGTTCTCGCAGTGATGTTTTGTTTTTCATTCCGGTTTGGGGCTTTTTGCACTTTGTAAACATGTAACCCAGCACGCTTCATGGTTTTCTGCACAAAACCGACTGACACCTTAGACTTTTTAGCGACATCTCGAATTGACATGTTTGGACGGTTCTTGAATTGTTGTACGACTTTCCTGGCCATTTTACTGTCCATTGGACCACTTTTACGACCACTCCCTTCCTTCCTTTGGACACTCAGACGCTCCTTGAAGGTTCTTATTACACGAGACACAGTTGTATTTGCAATTCCAAGCCTTTTAGCAATCCACCGGTGGGACGCCCCTGGATTTTGATTGTGAGTGCACAACATTTTCTCACGGACAATTTCTTGTTTCGACGACATGACTGGAACTACTGAACTACTGAACTACTGAATGAAACATGGCAGATGTAGATAATACACTATGGATAAGATCTACTCAAATTTCTAGATTTTTTACTCATACCATTAAAAAGTTACAGAAGATTTTCTGTGTGCCATTTTTATCGAATACACCCTTTACGTTGGTAACAGTTGGTTTAGCCGCATTCAACAATTTCGCCAACTTGGCGTGAGAGTAGTTTGGATTTTCGCCATGCACGTGCAAAATTTTGATGCGTTGCTTCTCTTCCTTCGACGACGTTTTGAAAACTGAAGTGCTAAACTCAAAATCAAAATAAAGGCATGATGCTACACGCACATCTTCAAAATGAGGGTTGTGCAAAATTTTTTAGTGCACGGTAAAAGAAAATACGTAAATTTTAGGTCGACCAAATTTTGATCGAAAAACCCTTTAATCTGAGAGAATCTCGAACATTGATTGGCAGTATCCGACACATATGGATTTGTTTTAAAATATTTTACCAAGTTTTTCAGCGTAAGTTATAGTGTGCGTGCGATCTCTGATATATTTGAAAAAAATCCCTTCAATATTGCTATTCAAAAATTGCATAAATAACAATTTAATTAAGAAAAATTGGTCTCAGAACCCGGATATTGGTACCTTCCGGACAATTTTTTTTCAGGTTAAGAAGCTTTAAAGCACCAGAAGTGCAATAAGGAAGATCATTAATTTTACCCGATTACAATTCATAACTCATCCCCTTTAACAAACCGACTTCAGAGAAGAAGAAAGCCAATTTCCAAAACACAAAACAGAAGTTTGCCTTTCGTATCAGCAGATGTTTGTTCCTCGCTTGTTCAGCTTCCTTCTTGATTTGTCAAGCAGCAGTTTGGTACCTATAGGACCACGCATTCAATTTTCCTTTTCACACGGTACCGGAGCAAGTTCCTTACCCACTTCTTACCCCCACGACGTCAACGTTTTGTGATTTGTTTTCTGCCGAAAATTGAGCTCTTTATGTCGGTATTTGATTTCGCCATTCAGGGAACGAGGCTGCGAGGAGCTGGTTCCGCTAGGTTCAGAAGAAACACACACACACGTGGCAAGCGATTCGCGTAGGTGCCGAAGAACGTACATCAACAGACGAGGGAAATCGTTTCCGACAACGACGATGATGACGACATGGCCTTTGTTCGAGGGTGACAGAAATTGGGACTTGACAGCAATTTTTATTTCCTTCGTCAGATTTTTACTCCTTTCCTTTCCGCCCCCCCTCACACCGGAAGGCTATTCAATTGAATAACCTGTGTACCTACGTAGGAGCGGATAAAGTTTGACACTGCGTCGAAGCTTCTGGACAGGGATGCCAGATATTTTTTTCAACTGTCTGTGATAAAAATTTGAAATGTCTGGGAATGTCTTTGATAATCTGTATTTTTTTTTTTTAGAAAACTTCTTTCAACGAAAAGACGTAATAAGAGAGCGAGTTATGTCATTTTCGCTATTTGTGTGATTATGTAAACATGTCTGCATTTATATCATGGATTGGATGCAATTTAACACTATTGATTAATATTTTCAAAGCGACACTGAAACGCTTGAAGCATTAGCATAGATAACAAAATTTTCTACAGTTTTTTTTCCACTGTAACTTTCTTCCAGTTTTGTATTTTAGAATCACAATTTAGTTTTCATTTGATAAATTCAACAGACTCTTTTTTATTCAACAAAAACCATTGAATGACAATGAATAACAGAGTCAATCTTCCGTTTCATAAATTATAAAGTTTAATTCAAAATATTTATTTTTTATTTCATTAGTAAAAAACAACAATGACACTAAAACGTATTTATTTAGTAGATTAAGTCGAAGGGCTGTTATTTTCGATTTATGCATTTGTATTTTATTTGTATGGGAGCCCCCTTCTCAGGGAAGAGAGAGGTCTCTTACTATCATAAGAACCTTCCCCGCCCTAAAAACCCCTCCATAAATTTTCACGCTGATCGGTTGAGTAGTATTCGAGTTAATTTTTATATTTATAGATTCCGTTCATTTTATATGAATATAAAGATTCTCTGAACTTTGGAAGCACTCTCGAAAACATTGTGGATATATTGGTAAACTTCTTGAATTATTTGATGCTTCTCAGCTAAACTTCAGGGAAATTTTCTTACCGATCAAATCTTCCAAACGAAGTGAGATGGTAAGTAAGGAATTGTAATTCCTGCATGAGTGTGTTTCCTTATAGTATGATGTGAACGATTGGGCAGATGGTGTGTACCATATTTTATTATGGTTTCATCATCACTCATGATCATCAATATCATTATGGTCATATGAATGACTTTTGTATAGACTGCTTCTTTGGTTAGCCAGTGATCCACTCTTAAATTTTAGGAAAACTCTCTCCTGATCTTCTGCAAGGCTCTTTGCTAAAATCCTGCGAAGTTTCCTCCTGAACTGCAGGCAAAATTTCTCATGAACTTCTTGGCAGTCACTTCTTATTTTCTTCGAAATTCACATTTAAGAACCCAACCTTACCTTCCAGAAACATTTGGTAAGTTTTTTCCTGAACATAGCTACTTTCTAAACTTCTGATAAGTACTACGAGGATTACGAAGAAAGTTTCTGCAAAACTTTGAGAAGGTATTTTCCAGAATTTCATGGAAAATCTTCTTAAATTGTTAAAAGTTTCATAATGAACTTCTGATAAGTTCTTTTCAAAACTGCCGAAATAAACTCTTCTGAACTTTAGGGAAGTATTCTCCTGAACTTCGGAGAAGTTTGTTCCTGAATTTCTGAAAAATTCCTGCTTTTATTTTTCTGCTTGAACTATTAGAAAGTTCCTCCTATATTTCTGGGAAGTTTCTCCCTGATCTTATCAAAAGTTTCTATCATAACTTCTGGGATTTCGTGAACTTCAAGAAGTTCTCATTCTGAAATGCTGGAATGTTCGATTCGGAACTTTAAGGGGGATGTACAGTGAGAACGAGAAAAAAAATGAAAAAAAAAATTCAAGGGGAAGTTTTTACTCAAATCAATCGATTATATGACAATTATTAGTGTATCCATGTCGTTTACAAAAATATTTTTTTAAATTGTTTTCAACAAAATCACGTACAAGTTAAAACAAAATTTGCACTTTTGGCGTAACTTTTTTGAAAAAATCCAAATTTTTCCGGTATTTTATCACATTTTTCCATACTCAATAATGAAATATCACAATAATTTTTAATTCATATAGAAGGTAATACTATAATAAAGAAATCCTATAAGTTTCAGCCTAATCGAATAAATAGTTTTCGAATTATCATCGGCATAAACTCCGAAAACGCTGCACAGTGGGCAAGAACTGGTGAAAACTAACGAAAAAATCTGTAACTTTTGTCAGTTTAAAGCGCGGCATGTAAACGAGAAATCGAATGAAACTGGTTTCGATCATCACACGGATATGGTTGTGGAGTTATAGAGCTTATTTCACTCCACTTCCCTTATATTCTTGAATAACATATAGACATCTTTGCACGGAGAGGCCCGAGATCAACAAAATAAGACTAGTCCTATGAAAAATTTCTTGAAAAATCGAATGAAAGCTGTTTGAACTACCGCACGGCTCTGTGAACGAAGATATGGCTGGTTTTACCCACTGCCTCTTGTGTTCTTGAAAAGTTTATAGATATCTTTGCTTGGAGTCTCTCAAGATCAGCAAAATAGGACTGGTCCAATGTAAAATTTCCTGGATAATTGAATAGAAGCTATTCCATCTGCCGCACGGCTCTATGAATGAAGATATGGCTGATTTTACCCCACTTCCCCTTTATATTACTGAATAATTTATAAATATCTTTGCTCGGATTTGCTCAATATCAACAAAATAGGGCTAGTCATCTGTGATATTTCCTGGAGAACCAAATAGAGGCTGTTTTATGTACCGCACGGCTCTGTGAACAAAAATTTAGCTTACCCAACTTACCCAACTTCTTTTGAAATTCTTGGGATAAATAATTCAACTATATGGGTAAAACTGGGGTTAAATCAGCCAGATCTGTGTTCACAAAGCCGTGTGGTGGTTGATACAACATCTATTTGATTCTCCAGGAAATTTCATGTAGGACTGGTCCTATTTGGTTGATCTTGAGCCACTCCGAGCAAAAACGTCTATAAACTATTCGAGAATACAAGGGAAAGTGGGGTAAAACCAGCCATATCTTCGTTCACAGAGCCGTGTGGTAGATGAATAACTTCTATTCAATTATCCAGGAAATTTTACATTGCACCAGTCCTATTTTGTTGATCTTGAGAGACTCCGAGCAAAGATATGTATAAATTATTCAATAATATAAGGGGAAGTGGGGTAAAACCAGCCATATCTTCGTTCACAAAGCCGTGCGATAGTTTCAACAGCTTCTATGCGATTGTTCAGAAAATTTCTCATGGGACTAGTCTTATTTTGTTGATCTTGAGCTTCTCCGTGCAAAGATGTCTATTTATTATTCAAGAATAAAAGGGGAAGTGGGGTAAAATAAGCTCTATAACTCCACAACCATATCCATGCGGTGATTGAAACCAGTTTCGTTCGATTCCTCAGACAATGTCCAAGCGAAAATGGCCTTGTTTACAAGCTGCGCTTTAAAGCGACAAAAGTTACGGATTTTTTCTTTAGTTTTCACCAGTTCTTGCCCACTGTGCACTGTTTTGAGAAAAAAGCGTTGAAAGTTTGTTCAAGCGGTCAAGCGTCTTTATACCTGCTGCTTGTGAAAAGTACTCCTTCGAAAAACGATGAAAAGAAACACTTGAAGATCGGATTTAAAAACAACAAAAAAAGGTTTCAGGAGTGTATTCTACGGGAAATTTACAAACTTTTTATGCAAAAACAAATAATTAAATTTTTTGGTAATTCTTACTGTATATCCCCCCTTAAGGAAGTTCTCTAGCACTTCTAGGTAGTTCCAACTAAACTTTTGGTCTCTTCGCAACTTCTGAGATGTCCTCTTGTGAACTTCTGAGGAGTTCTTTACTGATTTTTTTGAAAAATTCCTTCTTGACTCTACAGGTAGGTTTTTTCCTGAAATTCGGGGAAGTTTTTTCCTGAGCTAATTCTCTCCAAACTTCTGATTGCTTCCATCCGGAACTGCGAGGAAAATTTTATTGAAACTTTGGGAAGCCGTCTCCAAAATTTTTAGGAAAATTCCCTTGAATTTGTTCCTGAAGTTTCTTCCTGGACTTCGGAGATGTCCTCATCTGAAATTTTGGGAAGTTTTCTCCAGAACTTTGGGGAACTTTGCTCTGGAACTATTGGGAAGTTCGTGCTCAAATTAGAAGGAAGTACCTCCAATGCTCCTGGAACGTTTCATTCTTTTCTCTCTAAAGAACTTTGAGAAATCCTTATTCTGAAATGTTAAAATGTTCTCCTCTGAGCTTTGGAAGAACTGCCTAGCGTTTCTGGGAAGTTCCAACTAACCTTTCGAGAAGTTTCTTCTGGAACTTCTGAGAATTTATTTCCGGAACTTGAGAGAAGTTCTTTCCTCACCTTCTATGACGCATCGTCTTGAGGAGAAATTATACGTTGTGCCCTTCCTGGTTAACTCCCGTCGGAAATTTGGGGATGTTTTTTTTCTGAGCTTCTGGGAAGTTCAATTTTAAATTTCTGGAGAGAACTCCAAAACCTCTGAAAAATTCTAAACTTCAGAGAAATCCTGAAGTTCTGATAAGTCCTGATTAAAGGGGAAGTTCTGTCTTGAAGTTCTGGTAAGTATGATCTTGAGCTTCGGTAACAATTTCTCAAATATGATTTGTATTGTTGTGAACCTTGATTTTCGTTGTTACTTAATGGCAGAAGATCAATATTACCAATGCTTTGACAGTAATTTTTGCCATGGGTTTGAACACTCGTGGGATTGAACACTACTATAAGTAGGGACTCCATGTTACTCTCGGAAAGGGCCTATACGATAGTTATCTCCGGGCCCATCGTGTCTCCAAGTGGCCCACTGCTTTCGTTTCTTCAAGGATTTATAATTTAAATGATAGCTACGATGTTTTAAAATATGTTCACAAAGCTGCCTACCATATGTACTATACTGTTCAGATCCTCGAACTTTTTAAATCTGAACTTCAGAGACCTTTGTTTGAAATTTTAAAAATATTTCAAATGTCTGTAAAAGTCTGCAACATAAATAAAATGTCTGCTAAATGTCTGCATTGTTAAAAAAAGTCTGCAATAAAAATGAAAAGTCTGCAGATTTACAGACATGTCTGTGAATATGGCATCCCTGCTTCTGGAAAATAGGTTTTTGGAATGGGTGAAACAGTCGAATGTCCTACAGTACGATGATATCGCGACTGATCGGCAGCAAATTGAGCTGATTTTTGGTATCCAGTTGGGGTCTATGATTAATTATTGGCTACCGAAACTCCACGTAATTGACTGCAAGAAAGCTGAGAAATCAGGGTCGGTAGATGATAACACTTACCGTGCTACAGGAGACTCGACTGTATATAGACACTGATAAGAATACGAGGATAAGATCTTCTTATGCAATGACGTCTATATAAGGTCTGGCGCAGTAGCCACAACAATATTAGTGAAATGAGCCAAATTCGCTCATGACACTAATACCACTGCACTCCTGCGCACGCTACACAAACGCTCGCAAAGTGCTGCGTCATACTATTTATTTTGATTCGTTTGCTCCGTGATTGTTCATTGTATGCGCTAAAAACTTAATTTTTCAACCGATTCCAGCTACTGATGATGGAAAATTGGCTCTTTTCGCTACTTGATTGTCAAGTTCAAAGCGTTTGAAAGTTTGTGTGGCGAAAATTCGATTACCTCTGTTAAATTCACAATAAATGATCCATGTTATCGGTAGGAAATGCTTCTGCTCAATAAATGGCATTTGTATCACGAATATTTCTACAATTCAGCATTAAGCATTTGAACCGATTTTTTTTATCTGAGCCCGCCAATAGAAAGTTCAATAGTGTTACGTCATCACTCGTCGGCTCAGTAATGTTTACATAATTTTTGCTTCCAATACGCAGCAACAATGCGTTGCCCCAGACCTTATATAGACGTCATTGCTTCTTATGTATTTATTGTGTTTGACAACATTGTTGATAATTGGCCACGTTTAACGGATTCAGAAATCTCCTCAATGAGTTTTAAGTTTTATGGTGAAACTAATACTTAATGGTTGAACCTCAATGATGATCTTCGGAGAACCATGTGAGGATATCTCATGCATTTAATCAAATGTATGGATTTGTTTCAGTATGCAAAAGGGGTGTTTTGTCTCCGTCTATCGTCTGTGCACAAAGAATTGAGCCCACCAGCCGTTCTGTTATCCTTGTCGCCATCTTCGCAGAACAACAACAAGCCTTGAATAAACAAATACAACTAAATGGATCCACACACGACTTGCGATGAATATCGAGTAGCTATTTATAAACAGCAAGTGGAAAATCACAATTCCCAGTCGTGGCCCCTAGCAAGCCAAGGTCGATACAAATGCGGTACCAGCTTAATTTTGGCGGTGGTTTTTCCGAACTTTTCCAATCCCTGCCCATTAGCATATGGCCGTTTGAATTGAAATTGATGGAAACGTTAAGCCAGGTAGATTAGAACAATGGAGATCCGTTTCCCCCTAGCGGCTATTTACCGAAGAAAATTTGTTTGTCTTCAACGCCGTTCCTGTGATTTATGGTGCAGCGGACTTTTATCGCCCAGCACAAAAGCCTTCCTTTTGTTTTCCGCAGCACCTTGCATTTTCACCGGCGAAGAAAACAAAGCTTTATGTACGAACAGAAAAAGAGCTTCTGTTACTCTATTGCAAGTTAAATCGTGCTTGAACAAATTTCTATTCATTATACGATTATTTTTATACCATTTCCACCCACTTGATTTTCCCTGTTCTGGTTTCCTTAGTTCTTTTTTCCCCCATGAACCCACAATCCGTTTGAAAAAGAACACTTCTCATCTATCCGATTGTTGGCTGACAGAACATCGCTGGAAAAAAGCTTCCTTCCGGGGTTTGCTATTGTTTCACATCTTCGAAGCTACAGAAAAGAGTTCACCCACCACTATACTAGAGGACGGGGGAGAAAAAAAGCAGATTGCATAGTAAATTACTTCATGCAGAAATTTATTGCAAATAACAGCATTTCGACTCTGCTCTCAATATTATTCTTCTCCTCCGTAGCTTCGAGCAGTGGACAAGGTTTGAAGTCATCAAACAGAGTATAGAGAACGGGAAAAGCTATTGTGTTTGCACTATTCTTACTCCTTCCTTCCATCCAGCTGCGGCGGCCCATCCGAACATCTTCCGTTGTTTGCCGAATCGTCGTCGGAAAAATAGAGAACCATTTTCATCGAATTGAATAAAGTGCAAATCGCTTGTTCGAGCGAAAGCACAATTTACCCGCTGTGGACAATGGGAAAGGAACAGTATGGTGGATTCGATGCACTCTACCTTTGTCATTATTGGTTTGCCGACTGCCGAGTAGCTGTTGATGAATTGTTCGAGAAGGACTGTTCATTCATGTGAACTGTTTTTAAGTGAGTTGTTCTAAAGCTCTGTCCACTTGGAATCCGTACGTGTTGAAAATTTTGTAGCGGCACGCTTGGTGACCGCTCCAAGCATTCTTTGACAGAGGTATAACGGAAGTGGACGTTACAGCGCTCTTTGTGCAACAAATCAGAAGTTATTCCGGAAGAAGGAAGATGAAAATTCATCTTGCATACTCAAGTTGGAAATCAGGTGCAGTGATGGCATTTTACGGTTGAGATATGTTGCAGTGCATTGTTTATGCAATACAACTATAGGAACTTTTTTCAATAGGGCGAATCTAACAATAAAAGCCAGTCTCGTTCTCTTTCATTTATTACAGCGCCATTATGAGACTTTTGGTGGATTCTTGAGTACAGATCGAAACACAACAATGCTGGCTGGCAAACTCTACAAGTAGTTTCTCAGTTATGGTGATTGGAATCTGAATGAAAGAGAAAGCGAGTCTCGCAATGTTAGATTCTCCCCCAATGAATAAAGTCCCTATACATCCAGCCGTTTTAACTCAGTTTTGAGTCGTTTTTGACTCACTTTCGTCCACAGTGGAGTCACTTAAACTTGAGTAAATGTTACTGGCATTGACAAGTCGACAAATCAAAAACATCCATCGGATTTGAGTCGTCGACTTGCAAATGCCAGTAACATTTCCTCAAATTTGAGTGACTCCACTTTTGACGAAAGTGAGCCAAAAACGACTCAAAACTGAGCTGAAACGACTGACCGTGTATCGTTCACCACAAAGGGAAGGTCCAATAATTATGTCACGCAGTAAGGGGGGAGTGGGGATTTGAGAAAACGTGACGATCCATACAAAAAAAATTGAAGGTCCATACAAAAAACGTGACAAAGGGAGGGGGGGTTATAAAAAGTCAATTTTTGCGTAATTAATGGACGTTCCCATAGGGGCTATTCATAAACTTTCTTGGGGGAGGGGGGGGGGTTTGACCAAAGTCCACGCTTCATACACAATTTCAAATAAATGTAAGGAGAAAAGTCTACGATAGAGGGGGGGGGGGTGGGGAGGGGGGTCTGATATTTTAAAACATGTGTCTACGTGGTTTATGAACAGGCCCATAGAAAAGTGAATAGCTGTTTCTCTCATAACTGAATAACCATACGGCCGCTAATTGAACTCCTTGCGAAAACATTTTGCATCAATGACTTAAAATGAAAATACAGTTTTTAAAACTTTGAGTATTAACACCAAAAATTGTGATTTTTTTTGAAAAACTGCTATATGATTACTTTTTGCCCAAAACGTGCAATGTTATTTGAATGACGTCGATAAGTTGTTCCGTTCTGGAGTTATCGCCGAAAACAAACCGTGTAAAAAAAAGAATTGAAAGATCGCAAAAAAAAAGTTTAAAGAATGTATTCGTGGAAAATAGAACACAGAAGTATTTCTGCATTTTTTCACCTTTAAATAAAAAACACAATGCGAAATAGTGAACAAATAGAGAAATAGTTAAGTATATAAGCAATAGTGTTTTCAAACAAGACTCCTGTCATTGCATAACAATCTCGAAAGTTCTCTTAGAGTGATTGGCCTTGTATCAATAGACTTGACATAGACTAGACAGACACAAAGAAGCCGTGATAAACCCAATATAAGCAAAACTGACCTAGAGTTGAAGAAAGTGTCGATTAAAGTATCCAAACAGATTGGAACAGCTGTTGTATAAAACTTAATGGATAGAGTTAAGGTAGCATAGAGTTAACACCTCAGGAACGACCAAACCCCAAGAGCAAGCATCCGTTCGCTAAAAGCAGCCTAGTGAGGCCCACACCATGTAAAACGGTGGGATCTGGCGTGTCCAGCACTTGCGAAAATGCCACATCATCGGAAGCAGGTGCCACCAAGGAAGGCAAGGCAATGGATGGACCAGGACTCATCCGAGACATAGATAGGGTGCGGAAAACCCTCCCTAAAATAGTAGAGGTGTCCAAGCAGTTGGATGCGATCATTGACTTTACGTCATCGCGCAACAACATCTCTAAGAACTTTAAACTTAGCCTCCTCAGGCTACGCATGACAGTGCAGGCTGCTTGCAAGCAGAGGGAAGAGCTGGAAGCCAAGCTCCTAGCCGAACAAAGTGCTAAAGAGTTGGCACGGCTAGCAGCCGCGGCGAGGGCGAGGAAAATAGCCTCGAAGCACAATCAGACGGAAGTGTCCGTCTCAGTAAGAGACTCCACCCTATCTACCATGGGGTCCAAGCGGTCTAGGCAGTCCGCGGGTGAAACATCACCTGGCGCTCCGAAGAAGCGGATAGTGTCGGACGCCCCCATAGTGAAACGAACCTACGCGAACGTGGCGGCGGGGTCAGATGGTTCATCCTCGAGACCAGCACCGGCTGGCCGCAAATAGAGAAGCCCCGGTGCTAAGCCCAGCGCCAAAGGTGCGACGTCCAGCTCGAGAGTTGTCTTAAGCGCCGAAAGGGGCCCAAGCGGCAGGGCCCCGACGACAACCGCTATAGTTAGCACAGAAGCAGATGCTAGTGGGGAACAAGCGACGACCCCACAAGTAGCAGAGATAACCAGTGGACCAACGCTTCTCCGGAGGTCCGGAAAAAGAGTAATAAAACTAAGAAAGAAATGAAAACACGACAGGTGGCCCGCAAGCATAACTGCGGAGAGGTCCTCATAGTTAAGACCATGGAATCGAAGTACTCCGAGGCCTTGAAAGTGATGCGTACGGACTAAACTGGTCGGCCTAGGCGCTGATGTGTGGAGTATACGCCGTACCCGCATCGGCGAAATGCTCCATAAGCTTAAAAAAGCGGGCACATGTCCTGGGAGTGCAAAGGCCCAGATAGGAGTAATATGTGCAGAAGGAGTGGCATCACAAGCCACGAGGAGCGGGATTGCAAAGGCTCCCCCAAATGTTTGATGTGCGCCGGGAAACCGGATGATAAGCATGTCATTGGGGGAGGAGGAAGGGGGGGGGGGAAGTGCCCGGCCGCAAAAGGTATTCCAACGAGCCATTCGTAAAGATTGGACTCGGAAAAAATGCGACACTTTGTTTTGGGTGTAACTTTTTATCCCGTGGTTAAAAATTAATGAAATTTTGGGTAATACTAGTTTAGATTGTTTCTATTGCGATCTGTCAAGTAGTTTTCAAGATGCATTCGAAACAAGAAGAGCTACGCCAGCAAATCTTGGCCGCGGTGATCGATAATCCTGGTTAGTCGCATAGATTGATCGGCCAAAGGCTTGGAATCCACCATTCCACCGTGTGAAGATGTTCCAGAAGACAAAAACCATCGAGCGGCGCGATGGAAGCGGCCGAAAACCGAAAACGGAATACCCAGAGAAGGCGCGGAAGATAAGGCGGAACTTTAAGAATAACCCGAACCTTTTCACCCGAGACGTGACCAAAAAGGTCAATTCGTCGAAGTGGTT
This sequence comes from Aedes japonicus, assembly GCA_034211315.2. Taxonomy (NCBI): domain Eukaryota; kingdom Metazoa; phylum Arthropoda; class Insecta; order Diptera; family Culicidae; genus Aedes; species Aedes japonicus. The sequence continues at coordinate 145,644 of JASCZW010005665.1, forward strand.
CGTCCAGCAGACCATGAAGCGGGCTAGGTTATGTGTTTTTAAGGTCAGGAAGGCGCCAGACCGGACTGACAAGCAAAACACGGTGGCCAAATTGCATGCTCGGAAGCTGTACCGTGAGTGGCATGGAAGACGAGACATATATCAAGGCGTACACCAAACAAATCCCCGGCTTTGAGTTTATTGTCGGTACGTCCCGCATGGAGGTTCCGGAAAAGTTCCGGAAGTGAAAGAGGGACAAATTCGCGAAGAAGTACCTGTTGTGGCAGGCGATCTGCGAGTGGTACAGCAAGCAGTTCGTTACAACCGCCACCATAAACGGGCAGATTTATCGAAAGGAATCTTGAAGAAGCGCTTGCTGCCCTTCCTCCACCCTCACCGTGGTCCCACGCTGTTCTGGCCGGATCACGCTTCGTGCCATTACGCCAAGCCTGTAATGGGTTGATACAAAGCGAAGGGGGTTAATGTGGTCCCGAAGGAGGCGAACCCGCCAAATACACCAGAACTTCTTCCGATCGAAAAGTTTTGGGCGATAATGAAGAAGAAGTTGAAGAAAAGCGGAAAAACATTCAAAACCGATGAAGCTTTGAAGACAAACTGGGAGAAATTGTGTATGAAAGATGGACAAAGCCTCGCCCAAGATCTCATGAGCAGTGTGAAGAGAAATGTACGAGCATTCAGCTTGGGGGAGAAAATTCAATAAATAAATTATGCCAGAACATCCCAAGTAGCACACTACAGACATAATTAGTTGTAGTAACATGATTATGACTTAGCAAGTCATATTTATGTTATCTCAACCGAATTGCAACAAGTCTGCTACTAGGGATAGCTTATATTAAGTTTCTTAATCCCTGAATATTTGAGAAGTATCCGATTTAAAATGAATTTTTGGTGATCATGTATGTGTGTCTCATTTTTTCCGAGTCCAGTCTTTAATACAGGTAACCCAACTAAACCTGAACCATTGTGAGGCCGCCCAGCAGCTGCTGTGTCAGACAGTTCGTGAGTCGGCCTCGGATATCGACATAATATCTGACTCATACCGCATCCCAGCCGGCAACGGCAACTGGGTTGCGGACAGGTCCAACATGGCGGCATTATGGACGACGGGCAAGTACCCGGTTAAGGAGGTTGTGTCTACCACAAACGAAGCCTTCGCGGTTGTAAAAGTGATTGTAGTGTTCTTCTGCAGCTCCTACGCACCACCAGGATGGTCGATTGAACAATTTTCTAACACAAGGCACAAGGCAGCGTGTGGAAGGAGAAGCATCCTCTCCATTCGCCCGCAGAAGGAGGACGTCCTACTGTGACGTAGAGATATTTTAAGCGACGCTTGAGAGGGAACGAAACCTTCGTAAAACCCAGGAACCTTGCGGTGAACGACTCGTTATGACACTTCCCAACAAACATCAATGCTGAATAACTGTTTATTCAAACCAATTTATAGAAGTTGTTTAACTTTTTCTTCAAGAAAGCTGAACAATTTTTCCGGATTTGCCTGAACAAGTGGTTATTCGACACTAATGTTTGTTCGGTTACATCAACGTGCGATGCGACCATGCCGAGGGAAGTCAAACCGAGGACTGAAAACTCACCGGTGTATTGGTGGACGGATTCGATCGCCAACCTCCGAAGAACATGCCTCCACGCAAGACGGAGAATGCAAAGATCGCGGTCAGACGTCGATAGAGTCGAGCATAGATGGGCGCTAGTCACCGCGAATTCCGTGTTATAGAGGGAGATAAAGGCCAGCAAGCGAGCTATTATAGCGACGGAAGGGTGGCAACGGCACAACGGTGGCCAGAGACGAGGCGACGGTGACGAATGATGAACTCATTGCAATAGCAAAGTTGCAAAAGGTGAACAAAGCTCCGGGACCGGACGGTATTCCAACCCTGACCAAAGACGGCTATCTTAGTGGATGGGGATGTTCAAGATGGTGATGCAAAGTTTCTGGACGAGGGCGTCTTCCCGGACGCCTGAAAAATGCAGACCCTTGTGTTGCTACCAAAGACAGGGAAGCCACCAAGGGATCCATCAACATTTAGACCTATATGATTGCTGGATATAGCGGAAAAGGTGCTTGAGAGGGTAATCCTCAACAAAGGAAGTGAGGAATGCGTTCAATAGCGCTAGTTGAGTGGCTATCGCCAACTCGCTAAAACGCCTTCAGGTTCCGGGCTACCTGTACAAGATTCTTGGATGCTTCTTCCAGAATTCAGCGTACTGGTATACAACACAGAGGCAGACCATAAACGTGCCTATATTACCGCAGGCTTCCCACAAGGTTCGATCCTGGGTCCGGTGCTATGAAACACGATGTACGATGAGGTACTACTCGGGAGATATGTGGTGAATTCTTAAAAATGGAGCTAATGGCTTCGCACATCATTGGCATTGTGGAGAGATGGAAGAGCTCCAGAAAACTGGAGTTAGCTTACCATAAGACTGAGGTCGCGGTGGTAAATAACCAAATATCGGAGCAACATGCGACGATCATTACAAGTAACTGCACATTTGAAACGAGGAGGTCTTCGAGGTACCTTGGGTTCATGATCAACGATAAGATGTCCATTATCAGTCACGTCGATTACGCCTGTAATAAAGCCTATATGGCTGTATCGGCAATATTCCACATGATGTCAAATAGCTCGGCGGTGCAAGGGAGTAAGCGTAAACTCCTGGCCAGTGTCGCCTTGTCCATACTTAGGTACGGCGGGCCGGTATGGATCACCGCCTTGAGTAACAAGAGCTACGTGAGTAAGCTAGAGAGTACGCACAGGCTTATGTGCCTTAGAGTGGTTAGTGCTTACCGAACGGTATCACGCAACGCAGTCTGCGTACTAGTGGGGATTAACTTCCTCTTAACACAGATATTGTCTGCGGCTGTTTTAGACAATACCTGCACTAATATGGGCATGCACAGTCCTCCGCGTGCAGCGAATGCGCGGGAGTTGAGGGAATTGCAGAACATGTGTTCTTCGCATGCCTTCACTTCGACGGTGCGAGATCCGGCATGATTGTCAAGACCGGGACATCTGAGACGCGGTATACATAGCAGCCGCCCAGATTGTCCTCGATCTCCAACAAAAATGGCGAAACGAGCAAAGGCAGGTCACAGAGACTGCCTAACTACTAAAGCCCTTAGTAGTTAGACATAGTGAAGGCTTAAGTAGCACAATAGCTCCCTCCCCGAAGGGTTTTTAGTGGGTCGAGGAGTTGGCACCCTCATCCCCACACCCTGAGTTCTTCAGGAGTCTGGTTGCAGATTTTAAATCCCGTTAAAAAAAAAAGCATTAAGAGCAAGGTGCGAGCATTTGGTATGATAAAAGATGTCGAGTAAATTAGAAAAATTAAATCAAAACTCATTACTGGTTCTTTATTTTCAACAAGTTTTAAAGGAACATGATAAATGGCCGAATTTTGTTGGACATGTTTGCATGTGCCATATTCCGCGAATGTTATCTATGCGATCTCAACTCCAAACCGAGAAAAAATAGGTTTTGTAAGTAAATAATTGTAGCCAAACCTGGTTTCCCAGCGATTATAATAATTATGGGGATGAAGGGAGTGTTATAAGGCCCATGTAATACATTTTATATATTTTTGGCTCGCGCAGATATTGATGAATGTTAATTCTTTGTTGAATAAATTGAAACCTCATAATATTTCATTGTTTGTATGGACCAATCGTGAGTTAGTCATCTTTATGGTTTTTGAACATTCATTGCGAGATTTTCATTACTGGCAATGTCCTGCAATATGTCGGCCTGTTAGCTCTCTGGGCTTTGCACACAAAAATTTGAAGATGAAAGCAGTGGCATTTTTAAATTCAGTATTTTGATCTTTTTTTTTAGAGAGAGAGAGAGAGAAAAAAAGTACCAATCTAACACTCATAGGCCGGCAATGGTATTATGGAAGAAATATGTTTAAAGGGCGATACGGTCAAAATTTGGTCAATATCAACTTGACGTATTTCTTTCAATTTTGCATTTAAAAAACCTGAACACCCCTCATTTTGAAGGTGTGTGTATGTGTGTAGAATGTTGCTCCTATTTTGATTTTGGAATTCACTCTTCAGTTGTCAAAATGCCGTCCAAGCAAGAAGAGCAGCGTATCAAAATTTTGCTCGCGCATCGCGAAAATCCGAGCTACTCGCACGCAAAGTTGGCAAAATCGCTAAAAGTTGCCAAATCAACCGTTACAAATGTAATTAAAGTGTTTGGGGAACGTTTGTCGACAGCCAGGAAGTCTGGATCGGGGAAATCGAAAACCGGAAGCCGCTGAGACGACAAAGAGAGTTGCCGGTAGTTTCAAGCGAAACCCTAACCTATCTCTCGAGATGCCGCAAATAAGCTGGGTGTATCGTCTACAACCGTGCATCGAGCCAAAAAACGAGCCGGACTATCGACTTACAAGAAGGTAGTGACTCCAAATCGCGATGATAAACAAAATAAGACGGCCAAAGCGCGATCCCGGAGGCTGTACACGACGATGCTGACGAAGTTTGACTGCGTGGTAATGGACGACGAAACCTACGTCAAAGCCGACTACAAGCAGCTTCCGGGACAGGAGTTTTATACGGCAAAAGGAAGGGAAAGGTAGCAGATATTTTCAAGCACACGAAACTGTCAAAGTTCGCAAAGAAATATCTGGTTTGGCAAGCCATCTGTACCTGTGGCTTGAAAAGCAGCATTTTCATAGCTTCCGGGACTGTCAACCAAGAAATTTACGTGAAAGAGTGTTTGAATAAACGTCTGCTGCCTTTCCTGAAGAAACACGGTTGTTCCGTACTGTTTTGGCCGGATTTGGCATCTTGCCATTACGGTAAAAAGGCCATGGAGTGGTACGCCGCCAACAACGTGCAGGTGGTTCCCAAGGACAAGAACCCTCCCAACACGCCAGAGCTCCGCCCAATTGAGAAATACTGGGCTATTGTCAAGCGGAACCTAAAGAAGACCAAAAAAACTGCTAAGGACGAGCAGCAGTTCAAGGCAAACTGGCTTTCTGCGGCGAAGAAGGTGGACAAGGTGGCTGTACAAAATCTGATGGCAGGGGGCAATTCGGATTTGGAAAAGCGGAAGCCTAACTGAATATTTTTCCTGAATTTTATACTAATTGAACTTGAAAAAGAAATTTAATTTGATTTTTTAAATAAACGATTTCACCGATTTACACGCGTTTTCCCTTGACCAAATTTTGACCGTATCACCCTTTATTTTGTCAGCATCTTCTCGTAGAGCTTCCGTGCCGGGTTTTAGCCGTCAATTGTTGCCGCTCATCGTGGTTTGGGAAGTTCTGTACCTCTTTTTTTTTGCATTCTGGACGTAGCTCTGCGACATGCCGATCTTTTTAGCCAAATCACGGTTTGAGACGTTGGGATTTGCTTAAATCATTCGCTTCACCTTTCCCTCCGTCTTTTTGTTCTCCGGTCCCGGTTTTCTTCCAGCTCCTTTGCCGTGGTCCAACGTCAACCGCTCCTGGAACCGCTTCAACACTCTGGAGACGGTTGAATGGTGAATGTTCAACATTTTTCCCAACTGCCGGTGCGACAGGTTAGGAAATTCCAGGTGTTTGGAAAGAATTTGTTCTCTCGGCTCACGTTAGTGCACCTCCATTTTCGTTGAATAGAAAAACACGACTTCGAGTTTGACAGCATGTAAACAATACACATCAATGAGAAAGTGTGCAAAATTTGGTTGATTTTTACCCAATGGTAAAAAAGTTATGCCCTGTTGAATGTGTCGCAATAATTTCGTGTTTGCCCTTTATTTGCGTCCCCCAACACCGGAAGAGGTGAAGAAACTGATGAACGAAAATGCTTTCCAAAGAATCGAAAAAAATCGTATAAATTCAGTGAACTTCTTAGAAACTCAGGGAACTACTCGGGGTTTCGCTATTCTCAGGGATTTTTCCAGAAAATAAGGGAACTAAGTTAAGGGTTCTTTCGAGAAATTCAGGCAACTTTTCTAAAATTCAGATTGTTTCCTAGAAATTCATGAAATTTTCCATAAATTCAGGGAGCTTCACATGAGTTCAGAAAACTTCCCAAAATTAAAGGGTTCTTCACAAAAATTTAAGCAACTGTCCAGAAATTCAATGAGGTTCCCAGAAGTTCAGAAAACATATCAGATTTGTTTGGGTATTTCTCAGAAGTTGATAGAACTACTCAAGATGTTCAGGGAACTTCCCAGAATTTCATGGAACTTTCCAAAAGTTCAAGGAACTTTCCAGAAAAGTAGAGAACTTCCCATAAATTCATGAAGCTTTTCATAGGTTTGCAGAGCTTCCTATTCCTTAAGAAAGCGACAGAATTTTTCCGACAAAGTTTTGGCATTCCGCAACAACTTACGATCTTTTGACTGTGGTTTTTTGAAGCTATTAAACAAATCTCCATTCGGGAAAAATGCCGGAATTTTTCAATTCAGATTGTGTGGCCACCCTGTAAACATCAATCATAGTCTTTTTCATCATAGACTCTCAGCTGTGCCACAGTGAAATTTTTCATTCCTACGTGCAATATTTCAAAAGTTACAATGATTTGAAGGTGTCCGGATTAATGTGGGTACAGATTTTAGTATAGATTCTGAGTTATATTAATTCCTAATTTTGAGGTTATGGCTGCCGTCGAGAATGCTTCAACGGATGTGGATCTGGATCTCAGAAATGTCACGTTGAACTGTAGAAGAATATTGTAGAGAACATAAAAGTGC